>BSBK01000895.1:1265000-1387500 GCA_027943335.1 Chamaecyparis obtusa | reverse complement strand
AGCTTAAGGATCATAAACCCACCCTAACTACAATCAAAGAAGAATCCAAATACCAAGACAAGCTCAAGAATGTAAATCGCAATGCCAAAGTCATGTAGTTTGGAGAACGCTTTTAGATAAATCGTCGCTTTGTTACCCTTGAAAGAGAGGACTAGTTGGCTTATCACATATAATATCCTTTTAATTCTTACAAAATTGTCTCAAAATCCCTACATTTTAGATCATCCCTTAGGTTCATTTACGTCATCGCCTTTAGATAACCCCATTTAGGTCAAAACCAATCATCCTTGATCAAAATCCAAACCCAAAAATCAATCAAATCATCCAAATCCCGCCTAGTGCCATATCCTTTTGAGTTATTCAAACCCTTATCCTAAATCAAAACCATCCTATAGCTCCACCCATTGGCTAAGCGTTTTCTGGGATAGCTAGGTACTTGTTTTTGTAAGCCTTATCATCTTGATCCAAAGATTGGCTCACATTGACAAGGATCTTGTCTTCCAAAGATCACAAGTCTATCTAAGGTTTACAATCCCATTTCATTTGAACCTACACCAGGAAAAGCCAACTCTTTCCCATTTGGCACTAGGTAATCCTTAGCTCCTAGGATGTCCCTATCATCCTAATCAAAAACACCATCAAAGCAACCTTTAGTCCATCTAGGTTCATCCCAAGTCTTGCATTTATCCTTAGGTCTCCTTAGGATTATCCTATCCCCATCTTCAAGTTTCCTTAGAAACATCTTGCATTTGTCCACCACTGCATCTTCATTTTCCCATCTTAGGACTTGCATTTCATGCATGTCGAGACATGATCAAAGAAGAGAAATGATATGGATCCTAATCTTGCCACTAGTTCATCTGACCCCAACGATCCTAACAACGCCATGGTTATGTATGATCCGCAACCACCTTAAGTCAAGAATATATGGATGGATCCAACTGAAGCACCCACCACAGGTTCCATGGAAGCATTCATGAGTCATCCTAGCCATGCACAAATGGTTAGTGCGATCATATCCCAAAATTGTCTCACCATCTTGGCTAATTATGTGTAGGAGGGTACTCCCATTCCACCAAAACTCCATCCCTTCAACCCCATAAACCCTGCCAATGCCTTCCACGTTGTAGTACAACAAATTCTCAATCCTAGCTGTCAAGTGATCCAAGTGGCCTCACCTATCCCCCATCTCTTGCAATCTAGTGCCACCTTTCCCACAATACAAACAATGGCACAATCTGCTCCTTTTTCTATCATGGGACCACCACCTCCATCGACAACATCTCAAGTCGCCACTCAAGCGTAGAGCTCTACACAAGCACCACCTCCACCTCCCATGCAAATTTCCACACAAGCAGTACCTCCCCCATTCATGGCCCAAAGCTCCATGTCAATGCTGCATTTTTAGGGAGCCACACATAGACCACTACCCACTGCACAACAAGTCTTCACTCGAGCACCCATTCCACCTGTCACTTAGCTTTCCTCCATAGAAGTGTCCCTCCCACATTTCATCACCAATACACAAGCCCAACAAACTTCTTTCATGACAGGGATCCCATTTATGGGATCTCAAAACCAACCATCCACATCCCAAAATCCCACCATCACTCCTGCATTTCGAGTTGTCTCCACTTCCCAACCTGCAACAAGAATAAGTTCTTCTTGGGGCCTTACACAAGCACATATACATGTCTTAGGGATACAAACACATTCACACATCTCCAACCCCATCATCCCATAGATGGTTATCCTATTTATCGCACAACCCCCGCCACAACCTCCTTAAATTGCATCTCTGCCCACGTTCACCAACTATCTATCCATGTATGTCGCCATCTCTCAAACTGTGCCACCACCACAACAGCAAAGCTCCTCTCATTTCGCTAGCTATCATACACAACCACCTCCCATCACCAGCATCCAGGGACTCGTTCCACTGCTCATAAATGCAAGAATGCACCCTACTTACATTGGCCAAACACAAAGACAAGCACATCGACAATCCACACCGTTTCACCAACCCCCTCCACAATAGCAGTACTTACCTATGCAATAACAACATCCTCTTATTCCCTAGCAACAACAGACAACGCCTTACCTTGCACAACAGTACACCTATGCACTCCAACAATAATATCTTCCACAACATCTATCGCAAAACCCACTCCAAACTGCCTACATAGCAAGACAATCCCCTTTCCAAATACCTCACTATCCACCCCATAACCATCCATATTCACCTACACCCTTCGACCCCTTCCTAATGGGAGTACCCACTCCAACACCTACTAATTCAGAATGTGAAGGGATGAAGAACTCTCTCAAGGAGCTCAGGCCGAAACATAAAGAAAAACCTTCAAGTTTGAAGAGGTTTGTCCTTATCCCTTTGGCAGGTCCATCATGATAGTCCCCTTCCCTAAACACTTTGAGACACCCAAGTTTGATAAATATCGAGGGAAGGGAGATCTAGTTAGCCATATCCAGGAATTCTATATGTCCTGCCAAGAGGTTTCTTACACCGACAATTTCCTCATGCATCTCTTTCCCAAAATCCTAAGGGGAAACACTATTAAGTGGTTCTACAAGATATCCTATGGATCTATATCAAATTTTGTAGAATTATCTAAGATGTTTGTAGCACAATACACACACAACATCGAAAATGAGTTGTCCTTTTAGACTTATGCAATTCAAAACAAAAGGGAGGTGAGAGCATGAATGACTATCTACAAAGATGGAAAAACCTCACCATGAGGCTGTCATACCAACCGCCAGAGAAACATCCAACCAAAATCTTCATTGACAATCTGCACCCAAAGTTATCCCACTTCATGTGTATGAATTGATTACAAACCTATCAAGATAGTAAGAGAAAAGGAATGGACATTGATAAAGGCCACTTGGATGACGGTACCATTAGGCACTACAAGGAGAACCAACAAGACTGACCTAACAATGATCGACCATGTTATTGGAATAAAAATAAGAATGTGGTCACAGATGGGGCCACTGACACCAAACATGTTTAGGTTGTCATAGCTGGTCCACAACCTTCTATGCCAACATATCAACATGCACATGTTTACCAAACGCCTAGGCCAGCCTACCACCAACCCATGTACAGTATTGCCAAGACCAAGAAAATCAAGCCAACTCTATATCAGTCACCCAAGGACAAAATAAGTTGTGCATCCAAAATAATCAAAAGTGCATGTTCACCCCTCTCGATGAAGCTTTGGACATGATCTTCCGTCGAATGGCCAGTGCCAATTTGATCATCTATCCCTAGACCCAGCTATTTGATTAATTGACCCCCAAGTCGACATGCTACAAGGAAAATGAGTAATGAGATTATCACCGTGTTAAGGGACATGCCATTGTGAAATGGATGAAACTCAAGCATTATGTCCAGGATCTCATCGATAAAAAGGAGATCATAGTATATGTGCGCCCAAGCATCACCCAATGCTAACCTCCAAATATACCAAAATGTGTTTCCTCAACACAACTCTGGCAAGAACACAGCCAATGCTAACCTACTATGCTAGAACCAAGGCAAAGGCAAGAAAGGTGACCATGCTGATGGTAAAGACTATACAACTGACCATATAAATTACGATAAGTTTGTTGGTTGCATCTCCCAAGTCAAACCTACAGTCAATGCCATACATGTTAAAGGTGTAGAAAGTCAGTGTGTAGTCACCACCCATAGAGGTAGAATCTCTATTGTCGGTGCTAATGTAGATTTCACATCCAATGTGCAGTATAATCACTTGGAATACCTTGGAAATACCCCTACCCAAATCTCCATCCTCAAGCTTCTCCACACCTCACCCATTCAACAGGAAATCCTCAATAAAGCCCTCCAAGAGGCCCATGTCCCCACTAATATCAATACCATGCAATTCAAAAATATGGTGGGACACTTATCTACATCGTGTGGCCTTTCATTCAAACCATTTGACATGCCTTCCATTAAACTAGATCACAACCTCCCACTCTACATCGCCATTATGGTAAATGACTTCACAGTCAAACGGGTCATGATAGATAATGGTTGGGCCCTAAATTTGTGCACACTAAAATTCATCCAACAAGTGGGATACACAAAGGCTGACATATCACATGAGGTCATCACCATCAAGGCCTATGATAATTTGGAGCGTACCTTAGAAGGTACCATTTTGTTTCCCATCAAGCTGGGCCCGACAATTCAAGAAACCATTTGTCATGTTGTTGATCTTGATATTCCCTACAACATCCTCCTTAGTCGACCCTGGATTCATTCCATCAAAGTCATCCCATCCACCTATTACCAATCCATCAAATTTCTACATCAAGGCACAGAAATCACCATCCATGTTGATCCCCAACCCTTCACATATTGTTATGTGTTGGAAGCATCATTTTCCACTACACCCATTGTCTTGGAATCGATATTAGCACTTTCGTCACCAGCTCATCCCAATCCCACTGCGATCCAGAGACAATCCTCACCTCCACCCTTTCCACTGTCAAGATCAACAACATGGGTTGTGGTGAATACAATTTGACTGATGCCTTCATAGTAGGGGACTTGTCGCTTGATCCACATACCCAAGAGCACCCATGCCACCAAAGCACACTCCCTCAAGTAGAGCCTGAAGTAAAGCAAATGGGTCCATCCACATTCATTTCACATAGTATTCTAAATAATCAAGAAATGAACCCTGATATCAATAGATGGTTGTATAAAGATCCCCCACCTCCTGACACCAAACTCCTCATGTACTTCAAAGATAAATAACCTACGTCACACAAGTGGGCTATGAAATAATGGAATTATCAAGGTGGAGGTCTAGGACCTGAAGAGGATGGTGTGAAAGATCCATTGGAAGCTTCAAAAAACACAAGACATCAAGGCCTTGGATTTAATACCCCTCACCTGCACATACAAAGCCACAACACCATGACTAGGGTAACCAATTTGCCCAATGTTACCCTCCAGAATATCCAGGAGGAAATCGTAGAAATCAAAGACATCCTGAAGAGGAAGTGAAGAAATGTGACATTGATATATTCGACGATGAGACCTTCCTGGGCAATTATGTCCTCCGCCAACTTTCCATCAACCTTATCGACCTCCCACTCATCCACCCTAAACTCATAGACTAGGACCAACCAAGCGTTGCACACATCAATGAGTTCTAAAGTGCAGAAGTGCTCCTAAGATTCATGGGAGCATCAGATCAACAACCAGACTTGGGGTAGGAGTCAACACACATCTACAAGTTGGACCCCAAGGGATACTTTGGGGAAGAGTAAGTCTTTAGCTGCAAAAGTAAACATGAAAAAGAAAAGAATGATCATTTTTGTGAAAACCCCTCTAGGGCACGTTCTGACTCTTAAAAAGTAAAAACAAAGGGCGTATTTCCTAGTGAAAACCTCTCTAAGGTGCTAGAAGTTAAAGACTTTCCTCTTCCTCCCATCCATGATTACAGACTGGAGCAATCCTTCATACTCATCAAAGACACCAAGTCCGTCAACTTGGGAGCTAAGGAATGCCAGAGAGTAACATACATCGCAACACCCTGACTGAGGGAGAGGAAGGAGCTTTCATTACGCTTCTCCAAGAGGCTATGATAAATTTTACATGGGCATATGCTCACATGCCTAAGTTGGATCCCAACTTAGTCGTTCATAATCTGTAGTAGATCCAAGCACAAAAGCAATCAAACAAAAGCTTCACAAAATGCATCCTAAGGTAGCCCTTTTGGTTAAAGGAGAACTCAAAAAGCTCTTGCAAGTGAAAATCATTTGAGCTATTGATTATTTGGAATGGATCTCTAACATGGTACCAATGACCAAGCTATTAGGAGGAATCAGGATCTACACAAACTTTAGAGACCTTAACAAAGCATGCCCAGAGGATGATTTCCCCCTGCCGAACATAGATATGATC
This sequence comes from Chamaecyparis obtusa, assembly GCA_027943335.1. NCBI lineage: Eukaryota > Viridiplantae > Streptophyta > Pinopsida > Cupressales > Cupressaceae > Chamaecyparis > Chamaecyparis obtusa. Next base: position 1,381,556 of record BSBK01000895.1, on the reverse strand, counting down.
GTCGATCTCACAGCTGGTCATGAGATGTTGTCGCTCATGAATGGTTTCTCAGGGTACAATTAGATCTACATAGTAGAAGATCAACATAAGATGACATTTACAACATTGTGGGGTACTTTTTGTTACTGTAGATGCCATTTGGGTTAAAGAATGCAAGAGCTACATATCAGAGAGCAATGACAATCATATTCCATGACATGATACACAAGATACTCGAAGACTATGTGGATGACATTCTAGCCAAATCAAGGACATGGTTGGAACACCTCGACATTCTTGAGTATATGGTCTATCGTCTTAGATTACTTGTGATTGATCTAGATTGCTATCTTGGGTTATTGGACTCGCTCATCTGTCGGCCCCTCGTTCCACCCCGTGGTTGCAAGGTCAGTGCCACATTAAAGGGGAGGGGTCTACATAGAAAGAAGTGTTAATTGTTCCACCAGGCAACCCTTTTGTGCTTTTTAGAACTCACTAGTTTTCTAGGGTGTGGACTCACTTTGAGTTTGTGTGAGGATTTAAATGCACCACTTTGTGGACTCACCTCACATTTACTTGAAGGGTTAAATGTACCACCTTTAGTGCTTTACAATACTTTTTGACAGTGAATTACTTACTTTTTCTTTTCTAGAAGTCCTGCTTGGGGATTTCATCACCTCAAGGGATGACCTTAACTCTTGTGTTCCGACGGAGTATAAATATCAAGAGGTGAATCCAAAGACACCTCTCTTGGGAATGATTTAAATTTCACTCTTGGCTAAGCCTCAAAGAACTTTATACCTTTGAGAAATGAAGGAGGAGATTTGGGTTACCGTCTCCCCCCGGTTGTGTGATTTCGAATTCTTCTCATCTACGGATTTGTGCCTCATGTACCTTGCGTTTATCAAGGACACGCTTTAGAAAAGCCATGTATATCCTTGTAGACAGCTTCCTAGGATGTTGTTGTGTTCTAAGTGCCTGCTAAAACATTCTCAAGAACATACACAAGTAGAATCTTTAAGGAGTAGCATACTAAGTCACTATTCTTGTTCATGTGCAAGGTTGCTTTGCCCCTTGCTCATTATTTGAAGACAAATGATTGCTTGAGCTCCTTGATTGTTGTCTTATGTGCCTAATCAATGCTAAAAATTTGTTGATGTACTTACTTCATCTTTGAAAATAAACAAGAAACTGAAATCCTGAGTTTTTTTCGATTAGGTGACTTGTCCTAGTCAGATTAGGTGACTTGTCCCAGTTTTAGAGACTTGTTCTGTATTTAGGATTCTTGTGTTTTTGACCTTTTGAGTTAGTGATCCTTGATCCCATAAGAGATTTTGCTTGAGAGTGACAAATTAGGAATTGTTCCTATCAAATAGATAATTTTTTTGACTATTTGATAACACACTTGGAGAGTGCTAGTAATCTCTTTGTCCACCCATTTTCATAAAATTCAAATTCAATATAATTTGTGTAAGTCATCCTCTTGATCCATATGTGCTAGGGTATTCACCCAAAAATTGAGCACCTCTATGGCAGTGTTGGTTTGCACCTATTTGCAACAGTTCTATTTCACCATCTCTCTCGGACAAGAGAAAACTTTTACTATCCTAGTTTGGTATTGACGTTTCTTAGAATTGTCTTTTTTTTCCTAAACTCTCCCTTTCATGTCAGTAACAACAAGATATCAAGTGAGCCAGGGAAAGCGACCTCAGATAGTCTTCAACCAACTACCCCCAGTTCAGACACGTCAAAAGAGAAAGGAAAAGGAACCAATATTTGATCAGTCACCTAGGAGTAAGTCTGAAACCTAGTTTGACCCAAAGAGTCATTTTAGTGAGTTGAGTACCCCCTCAGCACCTTCCCACTTAGGTATGGATATGAATTATACCATGACTCAGTGGGAGAGGGAAGCTATGGATCAAACCCTTGATGATATCTATGAAAGACACAGAGACAAGATTTTGTTTGGTAATTCCTCTCATGATGCTCAACCTAGTTCACCCCCCATCAACACTAGGTACCTAGATGCACATCAAAGAGCCGAAAGGCATGAGAGACAAGCTCGCTCGAAACAATGGTCACAACATGATGACCAAGACAATGAACCTGGTGATGCTCATGTCAATGCAACATATACCAATGATTTGTACAAACATTCAAGACCAAACTCTCCACTTCGAACAACCTCAAGGAATACAAGTGAGAGGCTAAAAAGAATTGAGCGGGAAAAACAGGATGCAAAAAATGAACGAGCTACAAAAGAAGAAAAACTTAGGCTTCTAGAAGAGGAACAATGAGCCTTATTGGACATAGAGAGAAAAGCATTCCAAGAGGAGCAAGATAGGCTGTTAGCCCAACAATTAAACACTCAATTCAATAATAGGGGTGCTAACAGTGGAAATAATTCTCCTCCCTCCACCCCTTCCAGAACACCAAGAAGTAGAAGGTGGTCAAGAACCCCTTCTAGATCTCCTAGTCCTAGAGGAAGAAGGGCCTCTCAGTATGCTCACTATAGGAGGCAAACCCCTCCCAGAAACTCAAGACCACACTCCCAACATGTACATCATGGTTCCCAACATGGAGGTGGTAGCTCACATTAGGACCTTGATACTCAAGACTTTATGCGAATGCAACAAGAGCCTATCTTCCAACAGTATGTGGATAGGTATTTGGAACAAAACAAAGATAAATTCTTGGAAAGTCTAATCAACAAGGGTGCCAGAGTCCCTTATAATTTTGATGTGGACAACAAAATACAAAAGCAAAATCCCCCTCAAGAGGAAGAAATCTGCCAAATGAAGCAAATGATGGAGAAAATGATGCAACCTAAGAGCTCATTCTCACTAGACTCGATTTGTCCTAATCCATTTGACAAGAGTGTGAGTATGAAGGATTTTCCAAGGAGGGTGGAATTCCCTCAATACGATAAATATGATGCTAGTGGTGATCCACATGACCATGTGCGCCAGTTCTATACTATGAGCTTTGAATTTCATCAGGATGACTCCTATTTGATGAGGTTGTTCCCTAGAAGTCTTAAAGGACAAGCAATGGAATGGTTTACCAATATCACTCCCCCTGTCAAGACTTTTAGAGAACTTGTTCATAAATTCGTTCAACACTTCGCATATAATCTGTCAAGATCTATTACTATGTTGGACCTATGCAACTTGAAACAAAATCAGGGGGAACCCTTTGTTACCTTCTTGCAAAGGTGGAGAAGACAATGCTCTCGGTATCCTAGGATGATCCATGAGGATGAAAAGATTGACATACTTGTCAGTAACTTGGTGCCTGAAATGAGATATGAGATTAAAAAGATAGTCTTCAATTCCTTTGATACCATGGTTGAAACTCCATGTCGAATTGAAGATGTCCTAAAAGAACAAGGCATTTTGACCAAACATAGCAACAATGGCAACAATGGTCAACACAACAACAAGGATAAAGGGAAGAACAATAGTTGGAAAAAGAACAAACAAGTTGTCAATGACGAAGCTGTGGACTCTTCCCAATCAAGAGATCAAGGTGTTCTTAATTTGACTAATGTTGTGCAAGCAATGAAGCTTAATGCACCTCCACAGCAAGAAAGTAAACCAAGATATCAGGAGAGGCCCAAAAACTAGAACTGGAAATTTACCAAATTGGGTGACTCATATGAGGATGTTCTCAAAACTCTCATTGCTAACAACTTGGCACATCCTTAGGATCTTGCAAAATTTCACATTCTGGATCCTAAACCTCATTGGTGGGACGACAAGGCATTCTGTAAATTTCATAATGGCCCCGACCATACTGTTGAAAACTGTTGGAGATTAAAACATATCATCCAAGATTTCATAGAAAATGGAAAGCTTCAAGTTGATGGCCTAAATACCAATGCTAATCATAAGGCTTTTAAGGAACCTTTGCCTAATTACAACAAGGGGGAAACCTCTAAATCAAATAATGGCAAAGCTGCAATCAATTATACTTATACAGCAGTAGAAAATGTGATAAACATGCTTGAAGTTGTGGAGCCAAGTGTTAATATGATGAGGAATAAGGACCCACATGGTTATGACTCTCCCCCTGTCTTTGACAAAGAACCTGTTGTGGTGTTGAGAGGTCCTCATTCTAGGTTATCTTCCCAAGCCCTTAATGATGTTACCAAGAGTCAAGGCCCTATTATTCTCAGAGGTCCTAGTTCAGGTCCACCCAACAAACCCAAGCAAGTGGCATCCAAGAATGTCACTATAAAGTCCACCACTGCTCCCAAACCAAACTACAATCCTGTAGATCAGTTACAGAAAACTCCAGCACATATCTCAATCTTGGAGCTTCTAGAGTTGTCCCCTAGACATAAGCAGATCCTTGAGGATGCTTTGCACACAACAAATGTCCCCAACAACATCGATATAGACCAATTCCAAGGCATGGTGAATCACATTACTAGCCCACATTACCTCTCTTTCTCGGAAGATGATGACAAATCCCTCAGTCATCCACACAATCTTGCCCTTCACATTGAAGTAATGATTCATAAAACTCATGTCAGGCGCGTGTTGATAGATGGGGGTGTTGGGATAAATATTTGTACTTTAAGTTTGTTAAAAACTTTGGGATATTCAGAGCAAGTGATTGACACTAAAAAGAGGATCACTATAAAGGCCTATGATGAGGCAGAACGAAGTCCTAAGGGGTTAGCTATCCTTCCTGTTAGGATTGGCCCAGTTGAAAAAGATATCTTGTTCCAAATTGTTGATACTGGACCTCTTGCATACAACATTTTATTGGGTAGACCATGGATTCAGGACATGCAGGCAGTACTATCTACCTACCACCAGTGTGTTAAGTTCCCCTACAATGGAGTAGAAATTTGCATATCAGGGGATAACACCTTATTAGTCAATTCAATCTCAGCTAATGTTCATGTCCCTCTTAATCGAGAAGCAGAGGATTATCAAGCAACTTTAGAAAATTGTCAAGACAAGTTTAAATCATTAGACCTTGGCATGGGGGGGTATCAACTTGACTCTTTTGCAAAGATGCATGTTTCCCCTAGGACCTATGGAAAGCCTTCACATGAGATGAAACCATCTTCTTCAGCAATGACACTATTTGACACGTTTGTTGAATCCTCAGTACCAATACAAGATGAAAAAGAGGAAGTAGCTATTCGATATTGGATATACAAAGAGGAGAAGTACCAGCACAATGAAAATTTCTCCCCCTCTCCTAAGTTCTATGGGAGAGGATATACTTTTGTCAAGAAGATGGATTATCCAGGATATGGCCCTCTTAGTCACAGGTTAGATGCTAGAGTTGAACCACTCAATCATGATCTTTTTGGACATAAGTCTAAGAAACCGGTTGGCCTAGGCTTTATGAACAATAACAAGTGCATTATCCCCATTCATGATAGGTGGGATAGTAAAGATGACATAGAATATGTACCAGATTTGACAAATCAACAAGACATGACAGATGATTGGGTACCTTCAACAAATCTCCTCTGGGGAGATTCAAGAGATTTAACAATTGACAGTCCTCCTATCCTAGCTATGACAGATAGTGACTATATGAATGCTAGATTGACTATGGATAGTGTCTCCATCCCAGCTACGATGGATGGTGATAATTCAAATAATTTTGTGATTGAGAAAATTGTTAGAGGGGGAACTCTTCCAAACCTTGAGGCTTCTACATCACGAGGCCCCAACAATAATTCAGAAATAGACTCTCATGAGTTTGAATGGGATTCACTCTCAGATGCAACAGTTGACTTGGATATGGATGTTGTCCAAGCTTATAGTTCTCAACCTGACGTAGCTGACGAGTCATGTGTCAGATTAGAAGATTGGAACCCACATGTCGCATTAGTAGATGATTCTTCGCTTGATAGGATAAATCCTGATTTACACACCTTAGAGGGATACTTGATAGACTCCAATTTTGCGATCACCAAAGATGACATCACCTATATCCTTAATATTGAACCAGTCATTAACCTACCCCTTATTGACCCCAACCTTATTGATTGGTCTCAACGTTATCAAGAGCCTCAACTCTTGACATTTCACAATGACTATGAGATCACCTGCTATCTAAATGCCATTGAACCTGTAGTCTCTTCCACCAGTGAACCGGCTACCAGTATGACAGAACCTGACATGAAGTACCTCAGTCACAAGATAAAAAGAAAAGAAAAAAAAAGAATAAGATTTTTGATGGCGAAAACCACTGTGTGGCGGTGTCAGAACCAAAAAAAGTAAAAATAAAAGACGTATCCAAAGGTGAAAACCTCTTTGAGGTGCCTACGGATGAGGTACTTGATAGTCTCCCAAGCTATTTTCAAGACAGATCATCAGTATTGGTTGAACCTACAAAAGCTGTTAATTTGGGAACAGAAGAGGCTCCAAAAATTGTACACTTGGCTAAATCTTTATCACCTCAAGAAAAGAAAGCCTACACTGAGTTCCTCCAAAAGAAGAAAATTAATTTTGCATGGACATATTCAGACATGCCAGGGTTGGACACTAATCTCATTATGCATCATTTGTCCATAGCTCCAGGTGTCAAACCAGTCAAACAAAAGTTGAGGAAAATGCACCCTCATATAGCTCTTTTAGTGAAAGCCGAATCAGAAAAGATCCTTGGTGCAGGATTCATTAGAGCCATAGACTATGCTGACTGGATCTCCAACATTGTACCTATTTCTAAACATGATAAATCCATTCGAATTTGCATAGATTTTAGAGATCTTAATAGAGCATGCCCAAAGGATGTTTTTCCACTTCCTAACATAGACATGATAGTGGACATGACGGTGGGCTATGAGATCTATTCCTTGATGGATGGTTTTTCTAGGTATAATCAGATCAAGATTGCTCCTGAGGATCAGGAAAAGACTGCATTCACATGCGCGTGGGGTACTTATTGTTGGGACGTCATGCCCTTTGGATTGAAAAATGTAGGAGCTACTTATCAAAGAGGTATGACAACCATCTTCCATGACATGATGCATAAGAATATGGAAGATTATGTGGATGACACCCTCGCTAAGTCTAAGAAAAGAGGAACACATCTGGCTGATTTAGAAGTAATTCTGGATCGCATGGAACAATTTCAACTAAGATTAAACCCCAAAAAATGTGCATTTGGTGTTACTTCTAGAAAATTATTGGGCTTCATCATTTCAGCCAAAGGGATAGAAGTGGACCCTGAAAAGGTCCAAGCCATTATAGACATGCCACCTCCCAAAAATATCAGTCAAATGAGGAGTCTTCAAGGACGCCTTCAATCCATAAGGAGGTTTATTTCACAATTGGCAGATAGAGCGCAACCCTTTAACAAAAACTTGCATAAAGGTGTTCAATGTGTCTGGAATGAGGATTGCTAGAAGAGCATGGATCAAATTGAAGAATACTTGGCAAGTCCTCCTATTTTAATGCCTCCCATTCCAGGAAAACCCCTCATTTTGTATGTCTCAGCTACTAAATCTTCACCGGGGGCATTTTTGGCTCAATTAGATGAACAAGGGAAAGAAAGGGCCATATATTATATTAGCCGCACTCTTGTTGCTTATGAGGTCAATTATACTAGTATTGAAAAAGCTTGCCTTGCAGTAGTATTTGCTTCTCAAAAATTGTGACACTATATGCTTGCGCACACCATAAACTCATAGCAAAAATTGTTCCTCTCAAATACTTGCTCGGTAAAGCCACTCTCACAGGTAGACTCGCTAAATGGATGATGATTCTTTCTAAATTTGACATAGAGTATATTGAGCGCAAGGCTATCAAAGGCCAGGTTATTGCAGATCAACTGGCTAATTTCCCAATTCAAGATAATATGCCCATTCAAGTCAATTTCCCAGATGAACATCTTATGTACATGACTGAGAGATCCTAGAAACTGTTCTTTGATGGTTCCTACATGCAAAACAGTTCTGGAGCTGGTGTGTTGTTTGTCTCTCCACATGGGTACACTATTCCCAAATCTTACAAGTTACTATTCCCATGCACAAACAACATAGCTGAATATGAGGCTTTAACAAATGGACTAAAAATGGCTACAGAGTGGAATATCACAGAACTACATATCTATGGGGATTCTCAGCTGATCATTAATCAAGTCAATGAGCAATACCAAACAAAAGATGACAAGTTGATACCTTACAAAAAAATGGTTGATTCATTAAGACGATACTTTACTTTTGTCACCTTTCAGCAAATCCCTAGGGCTGAGAATAAAGCAGCTGATGCTATGGCTACCCTTGCTTCACTTCTTCAGTTAGAGGAACATGAGTCCAGATATGAATTCCTGGTGGAAGAGCTACGTTATCCCATTTATGACTCTCAAGAAAGCCACATCATTTGTACCCTTGTCAATCATGAATCCTCTCGCTATGGTGCAATTTACTCATCTCTATGATGGCATCATCCCCAACACATTTAACCGATCTGAAAGAAGAAACCTTGTCTATAACGCCTCTCATCATTCCCTCATCTCTGGTGATTTGTATAGGAGGGGTCTAGATGGGACACTTCTTAGGTGCTTAAAAAAGAAGGAATCCGATCAAGCGCTAGTTGACATCCACGAGGGCATATGTGGGGGACATTCTAATGGTCTTTCCATGGCTCGAAGGTTGCTTAGGGCGGGGTACTATTGGCCTACGATGTAGATAGATGCGATAGCTTTTGCCAAGTCTTGTGAAAAATGTCAGAAACATGGACACCTGATACATGCTCCAGGTAGGGAGCTAATTCCTTCTATATCTCACTGGCCATTTCAGCGATGGGCCTTTGACCTTGTTGGGCAGATTCATCCCAACTCATCAGGTGGACATAAGTTCATTATCACTGCTACTGACTACTTCACAAAATGGGTAGAGGTTGTTCCACTTTCAGTTGCCTTAGGCAAGATAGTGTCTTTATTCATTTTAAACCATATCATCTATCAATATGGAGTGCCATCTGAGATCATCACGGACAATGGAGGTCGGTTCAAAAACAAGGACCTTACACAACTCTACCAAAGATTTAAGATAAAGCAACATTGGTCCTCCATTTACTTCCCGCAAGGAAATGGTCAAGCAGAGGCTTCAAATAAAATCATTCTCAAGTTTTACATAGAACAGTTCATAAGAATGGTAGAGACTGGCACCTACAGATAAATCTAGCCTTGTGGGCCTATAGAATGAGTATTCATACTCCAACTGGGGCTACTCCTTTTGCCCTCACATACGACGCTGAAGCAGTGTTACCTTTAGAGGTTGAGATTCTGTCACTTAGAGTCTCTCTCAAAGGTCTAGTTATAGATGAAGATTATCACGCCATGAGATTACAAGAATTAGAACTTCTCGATAAAAAGCGTAAAGCATCATTTGACCATATGAGGGTCTACCAGAAGCGGATGTCCAAAGCATTCAACAAAAAGGTTCGCCCTAGATAATTCCAAGTAGGAGATCTTGTCTTGCGAGAGAATCCTAAGAACCAATAAAATAGAGAACAGAAGGGCAAATTCGAACCTAATTGGCTTGGACCCTACATTATCACAGCATCTTTTGGTACAGGTGCTTATCTACTATCTACTGAAGAGGGGGAGCAGCTCCCTGAGCCTATCAATGTTTTGCACCTGAAGAAGTTCTATCCTTGATGCCCGTTCTGTCTGGGGGCATCCTTTGTAAATATTTATTGATCCTAAAAAAATTCCAAAAAAAAAATTCATATATGATGCTGAAAAACTACAAAAAATAAAAAAATAAAAAAATAGAAAAAGTGTCTTGGTGAAAACTTGGAAACAGGCGCCTTGGTAGCAAAAATACAAAAAAATATAAAAAGTCCTGAAAAAATGAAAAAAATGAAAAAAATGAAAAAAATCTTCCAAGTGGTGAAAACCTAGAAATAGGCGCTACTTGAGGCCTTTGCACCCCTATTTCTTAGCATGCGTCCTCGACACTTAGCCTTTCTCCATCATGCCTTGTCCTTGTTGCCTTGGTTTGGAATTGGTCTTTGTCTTTGTCTAGGGGGCATCACTGTGTTAGCTTTGGTCTCTTGGATATGCTTGTCTTTAGGACACCTCACAAACGGTGTTTTTCAACACCAACCCAACTATGTTTTTCAACACAACTCCTTGACATCGAGTGTTTTTCAACACTTATCAGTTTGGTCTTATCCAGTTTCATCATGTGATCTTACCTACTATCAAGCATTCGATCCTTATCCTCGGAACTTAGTATCAGTTTACACACTTCAAATTTTTAAAACACAAATGCTTGAGATATGTCATGATCTTTTCTTTGTGTGCAGACTGTTATTGATTTTCGCTGAGTGTCCCTATCTAATCAGTCTCTTCGTGATGCATAGTTAGAAGACTTGGGGCATGGGGCATGTTTTTATTTTCTTTTTGCTTGTGGGTGTTGTCTTGAACCTCTTCAGTGTCTCTTGTTGTCTCCTTAACACACTTAGGAGATTTGAGGCATCATCCTAGACTATTTTTGCACAACCATTCTCATGGTCATCCTAGCATTTATGCCTTGATGCGAGAGTGGTTTTGCTACATTAAATTGGGTAAGCTAACATTGCAGTCATCTTGACCTTTATGTCTTTGATGCTCATGTTAGAATCTTTCCACATTCCAATCCGATATAAATCACATTCATATCTTCATAGTTGCATTTGTGACTAGTGTTGGTTGTGTGATTGTCTGATGTCCGATAATAATAGCCCTATGATGAAAATAAGTTCTCTTACATTCTCTAATGAATGATGAACACAAAAAACCTGTGGCACTGACCTTGTAACCACGGGGTGGAACGAGGGGCCGGCAAATGAGCGAGTCCAATAACCCAAGATAGCAATCTAGATCAATCACAAGTAATCTAAGACTGCTAATCAATACTACTCATAAGTGCACGAGGGTTTGAATCATGGAATATTTAACTTTCTAAGTAAACATGAAGTGAGTCCACAAAGTGGTGCATTTAACTCTTCATGTAAACTAGGAATGAATCCATGCCCTAGATTACTCAATGAGATGTTTTGATATTTGAAACCAAGAATTACTTAATGTTAAAAGACAAGCATGCACTTAAATACAAACTTCTATGAAAGAAAATCTATGTTCGTTGATTTCCCATTAAGAGCATAAAAAAAAATGTGTTCTAGGAAAGCATGTAACACTCAAGCCAGACACGAGAGCTTAATTTTATGCCCAAACCAAATGTTATAGGGATTGTGAGAATGTACCTTAGGTCCAAAGATCTGCAATCCAAAATTTAGCACCTGCAAATGCCCACAAAAAAAGAAAAAAAAAATTATCTCCCCACACAAAACAAACGAAAAGAGAGAAATTAAAAATCTAATTTAATTAAAAATAAAAATCTAAAACTAACGAAATTACTAAAATCTAAAAACTAATAAACAAATTAAAAAAAACTAATCTAACTAACTAACAAAAGTTAATCTAAAAATTAAATCAACAAAACTAAAATTAAATTTAAATTAATCTAATACTAAACTAAATTAAAAAAAACTAATCTAAATTAAAAAAACTAAAAAACTAATCTAAATTTTTAAAATCTAATCTAATCAAAATTAGAAGAATCTCTTGGACGCTATCTTTTCGGCTAGATTTGAAGTTTGAACACACAAATTCACCTAGATCATTGCCAAATCATAAATAAAACTGCGACCACACAAGACAAAATAGTTGGATTTTATTTTGCAGGCCAGTCAAGACAAAATAGCAGCCACGCGAAACAGTTGCAGCCTTATGTTAATCATAAAAACCCACAGATTCGAGCTAAGGCATCTATGTGTATATCCAGGAGTGTTCAGAGGTTGGGTCTAGAGGGGATCAGGGACTATGGCTTCCGTATTGAGTGTCTCGTCACACCTGCAAGCCTTGTGAAAGCCCTCAACGAGCGAGGGATTACACACCTTTTTCCTATTCAGAGGGCTATGTTGGTTCCTGCATTGGATGGGTGTGATATTATAGGCCGAGCAAAGACTAGAACTGGGAAGACATTGGCATTTGGAATTCCAATAATAAGACGCCTAACTGAGGACAATGAAGAAAATAATCAGTATAGGAGAACAAGGAAACTTCCTCGAGCTTTGGTTTACGTTTTGATTGAAGGGCTTTTAAAAGCGTGAGGAGCTTAGTGTGGAATGGCTGTGTTTATTGGGGCGCACTTCTGAATTTTCACAGGTTGCTTAGTACTCAGTCAGCAAATAAGAGGACGATGTATATATCAGACAATTAATAACAAAGCATGGTTCAATGACATAATCCTTTTATGAAACCGCTACTCAATCATTAATGCTTGTTTTTGAAATCGAATACATAGGAATTAACCAAAATAGAGAATTAACCGATTCCAGAAAGTTTTAACTTCTACAGTAAAACTGATATCAAGAACGAACTAGAACAGAGATATTCAAAACATTCAAACGCCTTCCAATGAATCAAGCAAGAAATTCAGAACAGAGAAATGTAACAAGTAATTTGAAGAACGATGGGTGCCAAAATGTGGTACACTTATGTGAATCTTTATATGCAAGGAGACTCAAGAATGAGCCCTCACAAATTGACTCACAACTCTCTATCCAAGTATGTGCAGGGATTGATTATAAGGCCCTCAGATCGACCTAGTCAACCCATGCAAGTACACCTTGGAACGAGAGATTCAAAGATGAATAGAAAGCATGCTAATATCCATCGAATCTAGTTCATGCATGCAAATAAAATTAAACTATATGATTGCAAGAAGTAAACTATTTTAAACTATATGATTGCAATGCAACTACGTTGCTAATTAATATATATGAAAATCCAACTAAAGCAATGAAGTGGATTAAGCTACAATGTAATGAGATTAAACTATATGCTATTAAACTAAAATGCTTATGAAATTAACTAATGTGCAATCTCAAATGATAAAGCTCAATAAAATCTGTAGCATAATAATGATGTGAAAATTCGAGATCTTCAACTGAGAACGAGAGGGCTCATTTTATAGTAAAATGTGGATTTGAATGCAAATCTAGAAGCAATGTGGGATAAATGGAAAAGAGGAAACAAATGTCATTTTTAGAAAGTTTGTAGGAAAATGGAATTTCATTTATTTCATTTTTTATTAATTGATTTGTTTCCTTTTCCATCACAAAAGATATTTTGAGAAGATATTTTATTTATTTTAAAAGAATAATATCTCTTTTAATAAAATAAAATAAGATCATATAATTTAAATATGAATATTAATTAAATAAAATAAAATCATTTAATTAAAAATAGATTTTAATTAAACAATATTATTTTATTTAAGGAATATTAATTTCAATTAAATAATATTATTTTATTTGTTTAAAAGGGATTTATTTAATTAAATAAAATTAATGAAATATCCAACCTTAGGGAGTATTGGGATAGTTGAAATAATTGTGATTTGATCACAAAGATTGATTCGAAGGTATTGTAAAGCATTGATTTTGACAAATTGAATAAATGGGCCCAAAGTCTAGGCGACCATTTTAGGGTGCATACAACTATGAGTTGAATTATTCACCCATGGAGAAGGCATGTCTTGCAATGGTCTTTTCCACTTAGAAGCTTTGACATTATATGCTCAGCCACACTGTAAAACTCATTTCCAAAGTAGACCTTCTTAAGTACATTCTTTCAAAAACAACACTTACAAGTCAAATGGCAAAATGGGTCATGATGCTGAGCGAATTTGACATCGAGTATGTAGACAGGAAGGCAATAAAGGGGCAGGTCATTATAGATCAAGTATCTGAGGCACCCTTAGTGGATGTGTATCCTCTAGTAATGGAATTCCCTAATGAACATCTGTGCATGGTTGAAGAACAACCGACATGGAAGCTATATTTTGATGGCTCCTGCACATCACATGGATCAAGGGCGGGAATCCTCTTTGTCACACCTCAAGGTGACTATATCCTGAAATCATTTACATTGGGATTCCCTTGTACCAACAACATTTTCAAATATGAGGCACTCATCTTCGACCTCAAGACAACTATCAAATGGAATACCACAGAGGTGCAAGTATTCAGAGATTTGCAACTCATCATCAAACAAGTCATCGATGAGTTCCAAACTAAAGACAAAAAACTATTACCCTACAAGGAATTGGTGGACAAGATGAAAGAGAAATTCTTAAGTCTACAGTTCACGCAGATACCAGGCCACAAAATAAATCTACAAATGCCATGGCAACCATCGGGTCCTTACTAGAGATCCCTCGAGATTCTACGCAGTACAGTTTTTAGTAGAGTAGCTACATACACCCACTTATGAGAATGTCAATTCTGAAATGGTGTACATTTTGGTTGGTCCCTAGTCCCAATGGTACCATGACATCCATGCTTATCTAAAAAAAGATATCATATCTCCTCACCTCACAAACACCCAATGTCAGAATCTCATTCGTAGAGCTTCCCGCTACACCCTCGTAGTTAACACCATATATCATTGTGGATATCATAACATCCTCTCTCAGTGTTTAGATTCAAATGAGGTTGCCCTAGCTTTACAAGAGGTTCACTCTGGAATCTACAATGCCCACACGAGTGGCATGGTCCTAGCAAAGCAGCTGCTCAGAGTTGGGTACTGTTGGCCAATAATGGAACATGATACATGTGAGTTTGTAAAGAAATTCCTACCATTTCAAAAGCATGTTAATCTAATTCATACCCTGAAATAGGACCTGCATTTGATCTCACCACCTTTTCCATTCTCATGTTTTGGCTTTGACCTCGTTGGTAAAATAACTCCCCTTTCCTCAAATGGACACAAGTACATCATAACAGCCACTGAATACTTCATGAAATAGGTTGAAGCAATTTCTCTCACCCTTACCATTGGAATTCAGATATCTAAGTTCCTCCTTTACCACATCATCTATTGCTATGACATCCCTTCCACCATCTTCACAAATCAAGACACCCCCTTTGAAAACTAGCATATGCAAGATCTATGTGCCAGATTCTACATCCAAAAACCATTATGAAGATCCTCAAAAATGTTGTTAATGATTCTGGTCATGACTAGCACCTCCAAATAAATCTCTCCCTTCTGGCATACCGCACTCCCATAGGCACCAACCTGTATTCCCTCATATATGGTGTCGAGGTCATCTTGCCAATTGGGGTTGAGCTACCTTCATTGCGCGCATTTATGAAAAATTATACCACCGATGAAGACTATCGTGTGGCACGCCTCACCCAGCTGGACTTGTTAGACGAGAAGAGGCATCGAGCTTATGATCATCTGGTTGTATACCAAAATTGGCTTAAAAGAAGCTACAACAAAAAGGTCCAGCCGAGACAGTTCCAGGTGGGTGATATGGTCCTTAAAGAGAATCAAAAAGTACAAGCAGATTGAGAAAAGAAAATCAAGTTTGAATCTACTTGATTGGGTCCTTATATTGTCATGTAATGTTTTGGATTAGGAGCCTACAAGTTGTCTACACCTAAAGGGGAGCCCCTGAATGATCCCATCAATATCATCCATCTGAAGTGGTTCTATGCTTGAACTATCCCCTATATATCTGAAAAAAAATTTATAAAAAGTGTAAAAAGTCTTAAAAAAATAATTGTCCTGGTGAAAACCTAGTAAACAAGAACCTTGATAATGTATGGTGAAAATGTGACCACACTTCTATGAATCCTTACATGCAAGGAAACTCAAGAATGAGCCCTCACAAATCGATCCATAGCTCTTTATGCATGGAGTTGCAAGATTTGTAAAATTGCTCTCAGCTAGAGGTATAAACTCATGACCTTGCTAGTCAACCACACAATGAGAGATTCCAAATCAAAGACAAGGGCAACAATGCCAATATCTCAAATGAAATCAATATAGATGCAATGCAATGCAAACTAATCTATGAGAATGAAAGATGCAAGCTATGCTATGAAAGGAAAATACAAATGTTACAAATCCTCCTATTAAGCTATGTGAGATTAATCTATTGCATAAAGAAAATCTATACTAAAAATGTCATGATTATGCAACTATGATGTAAGAAAACAAGCTAAATGAAATGCAACAACAATGTCTTCAAAGCTTGAATGCAAGAATGTCTTCAAAGAGCTCCAAATGACTTAGAAAACCTGCAACATAACATTAGCATAAAAACCTAAGATATGAAAATGAAGGAGAGAGCTCTCCTTTTATAAGAAATGAGATGAAAATGGACCATTGAGATTAAGATGCAAAAGACTTAATCAACGGTGGAGAAAAAAGAAGCTTGATCCTTATGCACAAATATCCTCCAATAGAAAAATAGGAGTTGACTTTTGTGTCCCACATAAGACAAAAAATGGTTTTTCCCTTTTTATAAAATAAGAATAATGCTTTATTTGTGCAACATAGGATAAGAAGAAAAGTGGGGATTTTTTATTTAAATAAAAGGGGAGGAAATTCTTTTTAATTAAATAAAGGCTTAAGATAAAGTGATTTTATTATTTAATTAAAAGAAATTTTTAATTAATTAAAAGGGAGCACGTTCTCTTAATTAAATAAGATTTTTATTTTTTTCTCTTTTAAATTAAATAAGGCTCAAACCTTAGGAAATATTGAATTGATTATGATTTGATCAAGGAAATTGATATAATTGATAAAATGCTGATTTTTGAAAATATTGATTCAGGGATTTGACAAATTGCTGAATGGGGGCCCAAAGTCTAAGTGACCATTTTAGGGTGCATACATTTGCCCCTCTTTGACTAATGTGAGATCGATTTGGGATCACATGCAATCAAAGAATGAAGTTGAAATGTGAGATTGATTTGGGATCACAAAACAACTCAGATGTGAGGTCGATGGATGGGAACACATCGAGACAAGCATAAACAATAGCTGAAAGACAAGACCAACATCGTCACTGCTAGGTGCAAATCAAGCCTTAGACAAAACTATCGCCGTCGCTGCTAGGCAATAGTCAAGTCTAAAAAATAGGAGATAAAAATTGAAAGACAAAATCGCCACCATCGCTGCTAGGTGATAATCAAGTCTAAAAATAAGAATCTCAAGCTAAGCTGAATGATAAAGCTGAATCAAAGATTAAAGTTGATAGGTACTGCCCCCTCGGAATCAAAATCGAAATCAGATAGAGGAGAACAACAAATTGATAAACATGATCAAGTCACAATAAATCATAATTGAAGGATGGAGCATGATAGGATAACCATCAAACAGTGAAGACATGCCCCAGGTTGATGAGGTTTGACTGAAAAAAAATATAGGATAAAGATTAAGTCAAACCTCAGAGAGAGGAAGCGAAAGGGGTGAATGAAAGATTAGAAGTGTGAAAGACATGGAAAGGAAGAAATTCTATCAAAGATCAAAGAATTATGCCTCAAAAGGTCAGTCAATTGCATAGAAGAATGAGAAAGCTTGGAAACGTGACTCAAATTTTGATTTCGAGTCCAAAAATGGATAGAAAATGATGTGATATGAAAGATCGAAAATGAAAGATATGATCAAGAAGAATCAGAAAATGAGCACAGTTGACCAACTAGTCTGTAGATGATAAAAAAGAAAGCTCTCTCCATATGCAAGATGCAAAAAATAAACTATGATGAACCTAAGAATGTAAGCTACTATGAAAGTGATTGACTTGCAAGGTCACAATGCCTATAAACATCTAATTATCATCATTGAGCATTATTGGTAGCGTCGTAAGATCATACAATGCACACTAGCATAACTATGTGGATATGAATATGATTTTTATCAAATAGAAATGTGGAAATCTCACCTAGGCATCAAAGACATGTAGGTCTAGATGACTAATGCAATGAGATTACCTAAGTTTGATATGGCGAGATTATACTTATATTAAGACACATGAAAGTCAGGATAACTAGAAGCATGCCCTCGCAAAATAGTCAAGGATAATACCTTGTCAATCCATAGTGTCAAGTAAGACCAGCATAAATGCTCATGACAGTTAGGATCAACAAAATATATCCATAAGTAGATAAAGAAAGAAAACATGTTCTCATACCCTCAGTATTATCCTCATAGACAGCACACAAAGAAGAATAAAGTCAACATATCTCAACAAGTTAATTGTTTAAGTGCGTGTGTGTTGGTCATAGAGTCAGACTCTGGTTATCACATCTATCAATGAGAAATATCACATCATACTTAGACTATTGGGTAAAACATTTGATAAGTGTTAAGAAACACTCAATGCAAGGGTAGTACGTGTTGAAAAACACTGTCTGGGGTGGTGTTGAAAAACACCTATTGTGAAATGCCCCAAGAGACAAACACATCTAAAGGACCTATGCTAACAGGTATGCCCCCTAGACAAAGACAAAGACCAATTCTAGACCAAGTCAAATAAGGTCAAGGCATGATGGAGAAAGGCTAAGTGTCGAGAATGCATGCTAACAAATAGGAGTGCAAATGCCTCAAGTAGCGCTTGTTTCCAGGTTTTCACCACTTGGAATCTTTTTTCATTTTTATTTATTTTTTCTTTTTTTGTATTTTTGCTACCAAGGCATCTGTTTCCAGGTTTTCACCAAGGCACTTTTTCTATTTTTTTGAATTTTTTTATTTTTTTGTATTTTTTCAGGACTTTATATGCTTTTTAGGATTTTTTCAGCATCATATAAGAATTTTTTTGGTATTTTTTCAGGATCATAAAATATGTACAAAGGATGCCCGTAGATAGAATGGGTATCAAACTCCCAAACAAGATCACATCGTGTAGTCCCAACATCTAGCAAAGTGGAGGACAAGAGGGAATATCGAGCTAGTGGAAGAGATGGAAGACAAGAGAATGAAGGAGAATGAAGGGAAGAAATCCTCAAGGGGAAACTCCTCAAGAGTACCCAAGCTAGGGAAAAATTGTCATGTAAAGCACATTTGGATAAGAAATGAAAAATCAGCATAAGATAAGTCACAAAAGCGTAATGCAAAAGAAGGAAAGGATGCAGTCCAAAGGAGTAGACATGTCAAGAGGCTTCATAGCATCGTATTTTACTCTTTTTATTAGATCAAGACCAAGGGGGAAAAGGATAGTGAAAGGCTAGAATGAATGGAGGAAAATAAATATGAAGGCTAAACATGAATGGAATGAAAGCAAGATCATCGTAAGATAGCTCACAAGATAGCCAAATGTTCATGTATAATTCAACATTGTCAAGATCAAAGATGGAATGGAATGGATGAAACATGTAGAAGAACTACACATGATGCTTGATTACTAGGTTTTCATCACGGTACTTATCCAAGGCGCCACAAGGGAGTGGTTTTCACCATAGGATGAATTTATTTCTCTTTACTTTTGCTACCAAGGTGCTTATTTCCAAGTTTTCACCATGACACATTTTCAATTTTTTCATTATTTTTTTGTTTTCTTTTTGAATTTTTCTATTTTTTTTTTTTTTAAAATTTTTTTGGAAGAAGGCAAGCTTTTTAGATAATGCTCCTTGAAAGGATAAACCATGATATGCCAAAGATTCGAAATGATATGCTCAAAGATGCTGATAGGGAAAGGAAAAATGGAAGAGAAAAATGGAGGATAAGGCTTTATGTAAAGCGAGTGAGGTTGGAAGATAGGAGGAATAGGCAAATGAGGAAAAATGATAGAAGGTAGAAGGATAATGAATTGTGAAAGGGTAGATGGAAAGGAAGACAAGATCAACATCAACACACACCTTGAAGGGTGGCGAGAGGGTGGAGGAAATGAAGAAATACGAGAAGGAATATGGTGAATGTTTAGCAGAGGTTGTAGTTCAGGTGCATGGAATGGAAGAATATTTTTGGAAGAAAATGAAGTGGAAGCCTTTGGAAGCTTGAAGGTCAACTTCACTTATTTATTAACATCAGACTCTTTCAAGAGAGACTTTGAAATTCATATAGGCGTAGGCTTTTTATTTCTTTTTGATGATTTAGAGAGAATATCTTCAATGATGGATTTTGGAACCCATACTTGTCTTGTAGTTTTCTTCTTAGATATCTCTTTTGACTTTATGTTTCCATGTCGATTAGAGGAGACATGGTGATCTTTTTTTTATGGATTCTTGTATTGCTTCTTTTTCTTGTATTGAACATTCAAGTTACTTCCAAAAGACTTGGGACTTGTGGAAGGAGTAGGTTATGACTGGTTTAGATGGATGGATGGATGAAAAGGATTCAAGGGTATGTATCTATGTTGATCTTGAGGAAAGATAGGAGATGAAGGGATGTAAGGACCCAAGATGAATGACGAATTAGGAGAATTAGGAGGGGAAAGTGAAGGGACATAAGGGCCCAAGATGGAAGGAAGACATGAAGCCCTTAGTACTGGTGGAGGAGGTCCAAGGATGGACGTGGAAGATGCAAAAGGATAATCAATAAGTTCATCAACATTCATATGACAACCAAGGACATTAGCATCTTTAGAGTGAGCATTAGGATTTTCAATAGGATCATGAACATCTTGAATAGGAGAAACTTCTTCGATAGGATTGTTCAAAACTTGCAAAGACTTAGGAAGAGTAGAAAGTGGAAGTGAACATGGAGTGATAGAACAAGAAGATGGAAGACTTTGATCTTGACAAGGAGCTTTGGATAGCATAAGTGTATCAGCTTTCTTTTGATTTTCAATAGGCTTAACATCGGAAGTAGCAGCACTATCATCAATAAGCTCAGCAGTGTAAGTAGTAGCTTGATCTTGCTTAGGAGAAGATTTAAGACATGGTGGAATGAATGAGGAAGGGCGTAAAGGATCGAAAGAGCCATGAAATGAATGAGAGATATTATGAACGGGATTGGATGACATGGGGGGTTCTTGATCTTGATCTTTCTTTATGTTCTTTTCTTTATCATTTTTAGAGTCCTCTTGACATGGAGCCACTTCTAAGGACAAGGAAGCAGGTTGGAATTGTATGGAAGACTTTGGAAGAGATGGTGAAAGACCAGCTGAAGTAGGCATTATAGTGCATGAAGGCTTAGGCTATTTAGGTTTAGCATTATTGAAAGTATTTTCAGCCAAGTGAAGGTTAGCTCGAGTTTCTTTAAGAGGTAGCCCTCGAGGATAACTATAGGGAACTGCATGAAAAGCATTAGGATCTTTGTTGGATGAAGGATTTGTGAAAGATTTGGAAGACTTGGAAGCTTTGGGAAATGTGTGGGTATTGGATGAAGTAGGGGATGGAAAGGAACTATCACAAGACAAAGGTTTAGCATTAACATGATCTTGCTTGAGAGTTTCATCTTTATTTTTAGCATGAGAGTTCTTAGATGAAGAATTCTTATAGTATTGACATTTCAAATTGGCACGGTGCATTCTATAGTCCTCAGTAGTAGTAGATGGATCACAATCAAGGTATTGTTCACAATACTCATCAAAGTCTTTTTCAAAATTAGAATCATACGGATCATCATCACGATTTACCAAATAGGATGACCCTTTAGGAAGTGCGAGCACACGATGAGGAGGACTCTTAGGAATAGAAGTTTCATAGGCATCACTACATTATCCATCATCATAGTCATCATAGTCATCATAGGTGGGTGCGTCACTTTTCGTGGAAGAGGTATCATAAGGACTATCACATTGCTCATTATGGTATGTCTTGTGAAGAGAAGTAAGATTCTTTGAAGAAGTAGAAGAAGAATGAGATCATGAAGAAGAGGAAATTGAAGACATAGTGTAGGAAGAGGACTTGGATAATGAGGAATTCGAATAATGTTTAGAAGAGTCATGATAAGATTTGGAAGATGAAGAATGTGAATAGTGTTTAGAAGAATCATGATAAGATTTAGAAGATGAGGAATGATGAGAAGATTTAGAAGATGAAAAATATTTGGATGAGATCATGAGTATGATTCTAGCAAAGGCATCTGATTTAATCAATTTTTCTTTTATTTTTGTCATAAATTCGTCACTCATGAGAATTTTGGAGGAATAACACTTTTCAAATAAATCAATGAGCTCAATATCATCCATTCTTTATAAAGGTTCCAAAACCAGATATTTGAGATTCATGGTTCTAGAAGAAGAAGAATCAAGCATAGGAGCAACAGAAGAGATAAAATAGAAGAAAATAGACTAGATAATAAGAGGAAAAGAATCAAGAAGAAGAAGAAGAAGAATTTTTCATGGGAATAGAAGACTTCAGAAGAACATGATAAATGGAGAAGAAAGAAGAAGACTAAGAGTCATCTTGTGCAATTGATACCATAACGTTCATTGAGATGTTGAGCAACATGACAGCACCTAGGATCTGAGATCTAAACTGACCAAGGAAGACCAAGCTTCTAAGGGAACTCACTATAGTAGGACAGAACTCAATTTCAATAATCCAATTAGATTTTTCAAAAGATTTCACAATGATGATCAAGCACATAGAACAACAATCAGGGAATTCAAGCAAATAGTCTTAAAGCAATGGGCAAGGGACAAAGCAACCTTGCGCATGATTAGAGATAGTGACTTAGTATTCCTCTCCCTAAGGACTCTATTTGTGTATGTTCTTCAAAATGTTTTACCAGGCACATAGAACACAACAACACCTTAACAAGCTGTCTACAAGGATACACATGGCTTTCTAAGAGGAGTCCTTGATATACGCAAGGTACGTGAGGCCCAAATTCGTAGATAAGAAGAATCCAAAATCACACAGCTGGGGGGAGACGGTAACCCAAATCTCCTCCTTCACTTCTCAAAGGTATAAAGTTCTTTGAGGCTTAGCCAAGAGTGATATCAAACTCAATTCCCAAGAGAGGTGTCTTTCGATTCACCACCCGCTATTTATACTCCATCGGAACACGAGAGTTAAGGTCGTCCCTTGAGATGGTGTGTCCCCAAACAGGCCTTCTAAAAATAAAATTAAGTAATTCACTATCAAAAGTATTTAAAGCACTAAAGGTGGAACACTTAACTCTTCAAGTAAATGTGAAGTGAGTCTAAAAGTGGAACATTTAACTCTTCAAGTGAATGTGAAGCGAGTCCAAAAGTAGAACATTTAACTCTTCAAGTGAATGTGAAGTGAGTCCAAAAGTGAAACATTTAACTCTTCAAGTGAATGTGAAGTGAGTCCACAAGGTGGAACATTTAACTCCTCACACAAACTCAAAGTGAGTCCAAAAGTGGAACATTTAACTCCTCACACAAACTCAAAGTGAGTCCACACCTTAGAAAACTAATGAGATCAAGAAAGCATAAAAATGGGAAAACTTTGTAGAACACTTAATGCTCTTTTCAAGTAGACCCCTCCCCTATGTATGAATACTGACCTTGCATCCAAAGGGCGGTAATGAGGGGCGATTAGAAATAAGCGAGTCCAACACCCAATTTAGCTAATAGGGTCAATCAAAAATAATCTAAAGTTGCTTATCAATACTACTCACAAATGACAAAGGGTTGAATCAATGGAATATTTAACTTTCCAAGCAAACATAGAGTGAGTCCATAAAATGGTGCATTTAACTCCCTATGTAAACAAGGAATGAATCCATGCCCCCAATCACTCAATGAGATATTTGATATTGGAACCAAGAATTACTTAAGGTTTAAACACAAACATTCACTTGCATAAACTTGTAAAAACAAATCTATGTTCTTTCATTTCTCATTAAGAGCATCAATTGAAATGTGTTCTATGAAAGCATGTAAACACTCAAGCCAAACACATGAGAGGTTCAATTTTAATCCCAAAATCTAAATGTTGTAGAGATGGAACAAAGTACTTCAAGCAATTTTAAGCATTTTTCATGAAAGCAAGAGCACCTTCAAAACAACTTGTTAGACCAACAAAAGGTTAGCAAAATCCAAAATCTAACAATGGTTAGCACATGAAAAATCAGATAATCTGCAAAAAAAAAAAAAAAAAAAAAACTAATCAAATGACAAAATCTGAAAATGAAACCATCATGGTTGGATTAGGCTCGGAAAGACCTTTCCAACAATATATAACACTTCAATTTTTGATACCGTTTGCAAAAAAATTTCAAAAATGGGTGCCCATTTTCCAGAGTGACGTTTTTGCCACAACAGATTACAGGCCATTTTTTCTGCTCTGGAAAAACCTTAAGGGGACAAAATAGCGAAGTAAACATTAACCACTTACGTGGGTGAAAAAAATTATATTCGATAAATCATAAACTAATTTTTTTCAAAAAGATAGCTAAGAACTCAAAACTTGCAAGATAGATAAAATAGCTCAAAACAGCTCACTGTCGGGTACAAGCAACAGTACAGATGCGCAGAAACAGTGAATAAAAGTGCAGCAAATAGAAATGTTAGCACAAAATATATGAATGCGCAAGATAGTTAAATAAATGCGCAACAAATCATAATCAAAGTGCAAAAATTGTAAATGCGCAGCTATATGCAATGGATGCGTAGAACAATGAAACAAATGCGCAAAAAATCTAGAAGACAGAAAAGGGAAATGTTGGAAAACTGCCAAAAATGAATGCGCAGGAATAGTGAATGAATGCGCAACAGAATTAGGTAAATGTGTAGAAAATATGTATGCGCAACAGATCGTGACGAATGCGCAACAATCGTGGACAAATGCACAGAAACTGACTGGGTAAAATTTGCACACAAAAAAACTCAAAACAGAAAACTAGAGATCATGAATTTAGCCTAAAATATACCCAAAAAAATGATGGAAAATGCAAAATTAACAGACAAAGCTAATCTACTCTACCCCATGATGGGTGCCAAAAATGTATGGTGAAAATGTGACCACACTTCTATGAATCCTTACATGCAAGGAAACTCAAGAATGAGCCCTCACAAATCAATCCATAGCTCTTTATGCATGGAGTTGCAAGATTTGTAAAATTGCTCTCAGCTAGAGCTATAAACTCATGACCTTGCTAGTCAACCACACAATGAGAGATTCCAAATCAAAGACAAGGGCAACAATGCCAATATCTCCAATGAAATCAATATGGATGCAATGCAATGCAAACTAATCTATGAGAATGAAAGATGCAAGCTATGCTATGAAAGGAAAATACAAATGTTACAAATCCTCCTATTAAGCTATGTGAGATCAATCCATTGTATAAAGGAAATCTATACTAAAAATGCCATGATTATGCAACTATGATGTAAGAAAACAAGCTAAATGAAATGCAACAACAATGTTTTCAAAGCTTGAATGCAAGAATGTCTTCAAAGAGCTCCAAATGACCTAGAAAACTTGTAGCATAACATTAGCATAAAAACTTAAGATATGAAAATGAAGGAGAGAGCTCTCATTTTATAAGAAATGAGATGAAAATGGACCATTGAGATTAAGAGGCAAAAGACTTAATCAACAGTGGAGGAAAAAAGAAGCTTGATTCTTGTGCACAAATATCCTCCAATAGAAAAATAGGAGTTGACTTTTTTGTCCCACATAAGACAAAAAGTGTTTTTTCCCTTTTTATAAAATAAGAATAATGATTTATTTGTGCAACATAGGATAAGAAGAAAAGTGGGGATTTTTTATTTAAATAAAAGGGGAGGAAATTCTTTTTAATTAAATAAACGCTTAGGATAAAGTGATTTTATTATTTAATTAAAAGAGATTTTTAATTAATTAAAAGGGAGCATGTTTTCTTAATTAAATAAGATTTTTATTTTTTTTTCTTTTAAATTAAACAAGGCTCAAACCTTAGGAAATATTGAATTGATTATGATTTGATCAAGGAAATTGATATAATTGATAAAATACTGATTTTTGAAAATATTGATTCAGGGATTTGACAAATTGCTGAATGGGGACCCAAAGTCTAGGCGACCATTTTAGGGTGCATACAGATAATACCAAAAATATTTAAAAAAATACAAAAAAATAAAAAATACCAAAAAATGATGAAAAAGTAAAGAGAAATAATAGTCCAATGGTGAAAACTTGGTAATCAAGCACCTTGGACACGTATGGTAGTGAAAACCTGGAAACAAGCACCATTCATATTGGATCGTGCCATTATCTATTAAACTCACATCCCCTCCGTTCCCTTCACCCACCCATCACCGCTTCCCCCACATCCCTGTCACCAACCCTCATTCCCAAGGTGTTCTATTATCAAACGTGTGCATCAAGGGATGAATTACTATCTCGCATCCTGAGCTTCCTATGTATATTACTTGTACAGTGCAACCTATTTCCTACATCCTGAGCTCTGTATATATATTTGTCATTTCTAACCTATCCTAATCTTGGAGCTTTTGTAAATATTTGTTGTATATATCAACTGTGTCTTTTGTACTATAGTGTCGAGTCTCATTGTACATATCCTTGTTTGTCTTGCAAAAATGTGATCAATTGAATCGTCTCACCAAGCCTCGTACTTTAACACATTCCTCATTTGAAATCCTTGATTGAGTGATTTGTCAGATTCATCTTTTGCCATTACTCACAATTTTCCATGCAAATCCCACCAACGAGCCCTTGTAGGATGTATCCTTCCTCATGCTTGACCTAATGTCCTCGTCATTCAGTCAGTTGATCTCTTCTAGAAAAGGATGTCTCTTGGATTTATCACTTTGATTTTGGATTGTTTCTTTGATTATCTTTTTAAAGGCTTCTCCTTGTTCCTCTCCTCAAGGTCGCCACAATCTCATTGTACCATGGTGCGCTACGAATGAGGGAAATCTAGGGTGAGCTCCTTTTGATCTTTTTGTTTTCTACTTGTGATTCAGTCGAATGTGACTCTTTCACGTCCCACATGTGATCTTTTGGATTACATGGTGCACCTGAGAAATGTCATTTGTCTATGAGTTCCTTAATATCATTTCCACCATGGTCCCTCTCAGATTCATGTGTGCTACAAGGTAAACCCTTGCGTGTTTGTTGTTTTAGTTCCATGCAATGCTGGTGACAAGGCCTTGAGTTCCTAGTAGCCTTGTCAGGTCTATATTATTTCTATATCAAACTAGGGTGTGCTCTCCGACCTTAACACAATGAAATCCCCAAGTCTCTTTAGCCACATTAGATTCATATTACATTATGCATATTTTCTCATGGTATGGCATTTATGTATCCCCTCTTATCACCCCTTTCATTCATCCCCTTTCCCCCCCTCTTTTCATCTTCATTCCTTTCCTATTTGTGTCTTTTTCAAGAAAATTCCACAAAACTTGTCTTTGCATTATTTTCCCGAGGGGCACAACCTCTTACTGTCATTTCTTCGCCATGACTCGTAGGCACGTAATTTTGTCTAGGGAAACTTATTTTCTTTTCTTTGACACAACACCACTTGCAACGTCACATCAAAGAGGGGCAAAATGTAAACATCTAAAAATTGTTCCCATTAATTAAATTTATTTAATTAATAATCCATGTGACATCATAATTAATTAATTAATCATGATTGTTATGCCCCTCTACCCATTTAATTAAAATTATTTAATTAAGTTGGGTTTATTATCTAAAATATTTAAATTTCATTTAAATACTCCCCTCTCTAATGTATTAAACTTATTTTAATACATGTCCCCCATAAATCCCCTTTTGAATAAATTACTATTTATTTAAATCTCTGCACACCATAATATTCTTCTAAGCTTGGATTAATCTAAACCTAGTCAAATTAATCTAAAACCCTCCCTAGAACCTAGCCTACACCCATCACCTCACTTGCTAAACCTATCTTCCCACCTAATCACTCCCTTAATCTCACTTAAAAAGTGATTCCTAACATCATTAGTGCTAATGAGTTTCTCACACATGTGTGAGCAACTCTTCCCAAAGAAGCCACCAAACTTCCTTAAATGCTTCAACTCCTTACAATTTTGTCCCCCACACTCTTCCCCAAAGTTGCTCACACATGTGTGAGAAATTTTGAGCCCTTCAAACCTTAAATGCCCATATTGTCTCAAGTTGAACTTTTGGCACAGCCATCCTCTCTATCCTATGTAGCTCCCATGTGGCATCCACCTCATATAAGCCTCTGAATTGCTCCCAAAAATCTATAAATAGAGGCCCTTCCAAGAGAAAATCCATCTCTCATTTTTTTGCATTGTTATCATGTTAGTTTAGCTCTAGAATTTCATAAGAATTTAGCATTTAGTTTTCTTCTTCTTGTTTTTCAATCTAAATCACATAGAATGCTTAACATAAATGGTGAATGAATCTTAGTCTTGCATTTCATAATAGCTTTTGATCTCCATCTTCATTTTCATTTGGAATCCCTTGTTGCAAGCTAGTTCTTCATACTAGTTTTGCATCATCTTAGATCCCTTTTAGCTTACATTTAGGCCTTTAATCATCTTAGACTTGCATTTGAGGATCATTTCATTGTGTTTTGGAGATCACATCCACAAACTCCAAAATGAACAAATCAAATGGAACTTGGGTGCTTCCATTTTAGTTTAATCGGAGGTGGTGTGTTGAATCTTTTGTTGTTGTTGCATGCTTTTAAACTAACATTTACTTGTCTACACATGCTCCCAACGGGTTAGGTTCTTCACGCTCACAACTATTAAACTCTAACTGTATCGATTAATATTAAACCCTAAAAAAAATCCACATATAATGTATATATGTTCTACATTAGATCGTGTCTATCCTCTATTATATTAGCCAACATAATGTGTGTGCGTGTGTATTCTGATTAATCCATTGATAACCACAATTCACGTACTCTTACCTTGTAGTATGTATGTATGTTGATAGACACACAAAATAGATTTTTTTTCTACCTTAAAAATGCACACTAGATATATTTAGACACACACACACACATAACATTCTTATTTATAAGTATCTACCAAAGGGGGTAGTTCCCTTACACACATCTGACTAGTACACATATTTGGCTATGGTTAGATAGCCATTTGTAAATTCATGAAGCCTCTCCAGGATAGAGGCAGAGAGGTCTCCATTATTTGCCAACATGTTCTCAAATTTGGTGATTTCCAAATCAACACGGCCCTCCCTATAGAGTGCAAGACCTTCAATCATCATCTTCTTCTTTATGATAGCTTCAATGTCAAAAAATCCTACATTGTAGTAGGTTGAAGAAATGGGCCCAATAACCTTCTTGATAGTATTTAGTAGTGAGGGATCCTATAGTTTGAACAACATCCCTAATTGGTTGTCCCCACAACTGCAATAAATGCCAACCTTCACTTCCAAATCTACCTTTTTTCTACTTTGGGTAACCCCACCAATCTATTTATATAGCCACCTCCATTTGTCTCTTGTGTCCTTTGCAAGTCAAGTGTTATGATGACTCTGCTTCTCTTTGCAGGCCTATAACAACCACTTCCCTAGACACTTTGGAATTACATCAACATGCAAAAAATTGTGATCTACCTTTTTCAGAGTGGAAGGGACTGGACTGACATTTATCCTCACATGGTCGGCCTTTCCAGATGTAAGTACCTTCCATACAACAATACCCGATGTAATTCTATCAACATCTGTATAAAATATTTAATATCAAACCCAGAGAATATTAAATAAAAATACAACATAATTTACTATGCAAACATGAAATATATATGCATAGAGTTTTTTGTGCATAGTTATTTCTATGCATGTGTAATTGGTTATTTCAATTCTTGATTCCAACATGAAATGGATTTGCATAGAGTTTGTTTCATTTTGCTTAGTTTATATTATACTAAACCCATTTCATTTGGAAATGTATAGTTATTTGTGTGCATCTGTAATTGATAAATTATATATACACACAAATAACTATGCAAGAAATTGTTTAATGCAATTATAGATGCACACAAAATGCATAGTGATTTGTGTGCATGTGTAATTGGTTATTTCAATTCTTGGTTCCAACATGAAATGGATATGTGTAGTTTGTTTTGATTGCTTAGCTTATATTATAGTTCATTTCGATTTCTTAGCTTAGGTTTATGGTCATCCTTCTATAGGTTTATGGATCAATTAAGGATAATGCGTAATCAGTTATAGAGTTATGTGTTAATTTGGCTTAATATTTGAGGTAGAATTTAATTAGTTTCATAATAATATTTCAATTTTCCTTATTGGTAGAGTAAGGGTTCAATTTGCCTTTAAGATTCGTTTAGGTTAATGGTATGGGTTGAATTTAGTTTAGTATCATGGATTAATTTAATTTGGTTTACCTAGGGTTTGTGTTTAGTTTAGGGTAAAGTTTAATGATTCGTTAAGTTAAATTTCTTTTACTCTTAGGTTTATATTTTGGTTTAATTTACATTATTAGGATTCAATTGACTTCAATTTTTTATTGGGTTTAATTTTTGTTACGGTTTGACTTTATTTATTTACATATGGTTAGGTTTATGGTTTTCCTTTGATAATCTATAGGTTTATGGCTCAATTAAATATGGTGCTTAATTAGGCCTAGAGTTATGTGTTAACTTGGCTTAATATTTGAGGTAGCCTTTAATTAGGTTCACAATAATATTTAATAGATGATATTTGTAGATTAATAAAAAATTCTTGTGGCAAGGTTTGCATGATGACAAAAGAATCCACCTTTTAAGTTGGGAAATGACTTGTATGGCTAAAGCTGAGGGAGGAACGGGTCTCAGGAGGATGGATTTTCATAACATAGCTTTGGGTGCTAAATTGGTGTGGAAAATGTACAAGAGTCCGGATAAACAGTGGTGTCAAATCATGAATGCTAAGTATTTGGACTCCGGGGAGTCAGATAGAATTTTAATGGTAGCAAACGGTCCAACTAGATCTCAATTATGGTGGCATATCTGGGAGAGCAGAAAATTCATTACGAAGCATCTTACGTGGCACATTGGCAATGGCAAGAGTGCCTTTTTGGAGAGATTTTTGGCAGGGGGACAAACCTTTGGATAGTTTCTTCTCAAATTCAGGGTGGGTAAGCAGTATGGAAGCTTCCAAAGGGAACAAGGTGGTAGACTATATGTTGTTTCCTTCCACATACTCTACGAAGGCCGCTTGGAGAGTGTTGGGAGATCCTGAGCCAGACAATGTTAAAATATTGCAGGATTTATGAAAAACCAAAATTGTGGCTCATTCCAATGATGAAGGTATTTTGATGTGGAGAGCAGCTAAATTGGGCTCTTACAAGATTAATCTGGGATATGACTTGCTTAGGTGTAGGTAGAACTATGATTATTGGCTGACTAAACTTTGTTGGGGTAAATGGCCCCTTCCAAAGGCTGGAGCTTTCCTCTAGGTAGTATTACATAGCAGAATTCTAACTAGGAGCAAATTGTCATCGATTGGTTTCTCGGGTTTGAATTGGTGTATTATGTGTAAATAACAAGAAGAAACAATAGACCATCTTCTTTTATGGTGCCCATTTGCCAGAGAATTTTGGGACTGGTTGTTGAGCAAGTTGCAATGGTCTTCTGCTAGGGATGCAACTCTTAAAGATTTCTTATCGGCCTGGCCTACAAATTTTATTCATTCTAAGTGGGGGCTTTTTTGGTTGGTAAGTCCTTCTATGTTGGTCTGGCACATTTGGAAGGAGCATAATTAGAGGGTCTTTAAAGAAGAGGAAACAAAAGTGGATCGATTAAAGGCAAATGTCCAACTAGCGATTGAAGAGGTGGTCAATAGTAGGATCTTGGGGAGGAAGTATACTTATGTGTCTAAAAGGGACATGGAGATGGAAAAGAACTGGTGCATTAGCCACAGAGGGGACCATAAACTCAAAGTTAAGAAAGATAGAACATAGGCTTGATAGATAGCCCCATTGGATGATGGTCAAAACTTAATTTCGATGGAGCGTGCAGAGGTAATCTGGGTATCAGTGGTATTGGGGTGATTGTTAGAGATGAGAAGGGAGAGGTTATTAGTGGCATCTCGAGGAGATTGGGTGTCACTACCAAAAATGAAGCGGAAATAGTGGCAATGGAGGCAGGGCTTATGTGGTGCACAAATAATGGCATCAGTAAAGTGATCATTGAAGGAGATTCTCTGATCATCCTAAACAGGGTGTTGAAAATGGACTTTTGTAGTTGGAGATTGGCCAAATGGCTTCCTAGATTAAAGGAACTAATGCAGAGCCTTGAAGATTTTCAATTCCAACATGTGTTTAGGGAAGGTAATCATGTCGCGGACAAGTTGGTTAACATGGGCATTGATAGGCAAGAGGATTGGGAATTTGGCAAGGATGATATGGTTTCAGAAGACATACAATCTCTATCAGATAAGGATAGGATCCCTATGGCAAGGACAAGAATTGGATAATGAAGGTTTGTGACGGTGTAAGCAAAAGTGGTATTTTTTGTCAGCGCCCGTGATCTCTATAGATTTCGTATTATCTTTGTAGTGCTTCATGCTTGAACCCGTGAGTTCTCTCTCAATTGCGAAATTGTGATTATATATTCTCACCAGAGTTTTTGGGAAATGTTTCCATTGTATTTAAGCACTCACTGAGCTTGGGATGTTTCTTAAACAATGGTGACCATTATGGGAATTGGATGCTTCTATGATAAGGTGGAGACCTTGGCAGAATCTCTAGAAGAATAGATGAGAAGGATTTTCTGCAAGGCCAAGGAGAAGGACCAGATGGCCATGATCACGATCTTGGGAGGAGATTACTGGGCTAATGGTCATGTGCATGATGACAAGCTAATAACGAATCTATTTCAACTATTTATTCAAACTCTGGGCGATCCGCTACACGCTTTAGGAGTTCTGTGCAGGATTGTTGCTGATGAAATATATCTTGAAGTGGTGGAAGCGCTAGATGAGATAGACCAATAGCTCTCGAGCGGATGCCTGTTGGGTTTTTTCAACTTAGAGGCGGAAGGAAAGAAGACTAAAATGAAGAAGGCATGGTCTTTATATAAGACGGGTGTAAAGGAATACAACTTGGCAAGTTTCGAAGCCTTTCTCAAGGCCAACAAAGATCTTTTCCCCACGGAAATAGGAGTGAGACAGTTTGAGATAGGGAAAGGTTTAATGTATGTAGCCCACTAATCCGTTCCGGTTGTGTGGGAGTGGGACAATGGTTTTTCTCTATGTATGTTTCTTTTAATTAATAGAAAGGGTACTACCCCCTAGGTAGAGCTTGATTAAAAAAAAAGATATATATATATATATATATATATATATATATATATATATATATATATATATATATATATATATATATATATATATATATATATATATATATATATATATGTATATATATATATATATATATATATATATATATATATATGTATATATATATATATATATATAGAGAGAGAGAGAGAGAGAGAGCAAATTACTACTATATATTGATTTTTGTAAATCGGTGATTTGTGTGCATCTGTAATTGTATTAACCAATTTCATGCACAGTTATTTGTTTGCAACTATAATTTCTCAATTACTGATGCACACAAATCACTATGCATCAATAATTTGTTCCAATACTCGATGGATATATATAGAGTATGTTTCAAATAGAAATGGTTAATGTTTCAATTTCTTAGCTCATATTATATTAAACTCGACTCATTTGGAAATGCATTGTGATTTGTGTGCATCTGTAATTGGTTAATTACAGATGCACACAAATAACTATGCAAGAAATTGATTAAATAGTTGATGTAAGTACATTATAAATGGTTATTGTAATTTCATAGTGATTTGTGTGCCTCTATAATTGCAATAGAGTTTGTTTGAAATAGAAATGGTTAATGTTAAATAAATCAATTACAAATGCACATAAATCACTATGCATGGTATGCCTAATGTTACATTAGAAATGTTTAATGTAATTACGTTAGAAATGGCTTATGTAATTGCATAGTGATTTGTGTGCCTCTATAATTGCAATATAGTTTGTTTGAAATAGAAATGGTTAATGTTAAATAAATCAATTACAAATGCACAAAAATCATCATGTGTGACATTGGTTAATCAATTACAGATGCACACAAATCACTATGCATGGTATGCCTAATGTTACATTAGAAATGTTTAATGTAATTACGTTAGAATTGGCTTATGTAATTGCATAGTGATTTGTGTGCCTCTATAATTGCAATAGAGTTTGTTTGAAATAGAAATGGTTAATGTTAAATAAATCAATTACAGATGCACACAAATCACCATGTGTGACATTGGTTAATCAATTTCAGATGCACACAAATCACTATGCATGATATGCCTAATGTTACATTAGAAATGTTTAATGTAATTACATTAGCATTGGCTTATGTAATTGCATAGTGATTTGTGTGCATCTTTACTTGCAATCTTTGACACGGTACAATTCAATTATTTGTTCGAACATGAAATTGAAATAGAGTTTGTTTCAATTAGAGAGTATGTGTGTGTGAGAGAGTTTCTTTGTATATATGCAACTCTAATTGCGTAGCCTTTATTATATTCAAGCCGATTCATTTAAAAATGCAAATGGTATGGACACCAATACGTGTGAACCCTATATTCCCTGATTCACGTGGAGTGCCACATGGCCACAAAAACAAAAAATTAATTGTCACATACTCTCCACCCTATCTTGCCTATTATAGTGAACTCAATCCATCTTCAAATGCAATGTGTTTTATGTGCATGTGTAGTTGCAACATGAAATGGATATGCAAATAGATATAATATAATCACTTCAATCAATGCATACACAAATCCCAACACATATTACACGTGCATTGGCAATGCACAGGGATTTATGCAATGAGGACATGCTATTATTTGAGACCACTATAGTGTTCAATTTCACTGCAGTTGACCATGCATTGTTAATGGGTGGCACTTGCACCATAATTTAGTACTACAAAGCTCTTCCAATGGTAGAGTTTCCTCTTTGCAAGAATACATGAGCATTGGATGTGATTGTGGTTGACCTTGGGGGTTATTGAGATGAAAGTCAAGTAACAAGAGGTGCAGTTGATGACACTTGAACATAATTGGACAAAATTTAAGACAATTGAATACAAAATTGAAAATGAGATTGAACACAATTACACATATATTGAAATGAGCAATTGAACATCATTTATCACATATTTGCAGTTCATATATGCAGTTCACGTCTACTAGTTCTTATTAGCAAGGAAAAACATACATAAAAGCAATCAAAAAATGCAAGTAGTGTTTACAATTGTATCATTAGGACAATTATGACATCCTTTGAG
Organism: Chamaecyparis obtusa; assembly: GCA_027943335.1. Taxonomy (NCBI): domain Eukaryota; kingdom Viridiplantae; phylum Streptophyta; class Pinopsida; order Cupressales; family Cupressaceae; genus Chamaecyparis; species Chamaecyparis obtusa. The sequence goes on along the minus strand of BSBK01000895.1, from coordinate 1,346,531 downwards.
GAAAATCAGGTGTTAGTGAGGAAGCTTCACCCATATTAGATGTCATAGGTGTACACACTAAAATGGTGCACTTCTATGAACCATTACATGCAAGGTTGCTCAAGAATGAGGCCTCACAAAGCGGCTCATAGCTCTCTATGTATGGAGTTGCAAGATTGAAAATTGCTCTCAGCTAGAGCTATGAACTCATGACCTTGCTAGTCAACCACACAATGAGAGATTCAAGTGAAGACAAGGGCAACAATGCCAATATCTCCAAGAATCAAATATGCAATGCAATGCAAGCTATATGATGATGCAATCTAAACTATGAAAGGAAAGTACAAACTATGCTATGAAAGGAAAGAACAAGTATTACCAAGCCTTCCTATTTAGACTATGTGAGCTTATTCTATTGCATAAAAGAACATCTATACTATGAATGCCATGATTATGCAACTAAGAAAGCAAGTATGCAACTAAATGATGCAATGAAGCAAGTCTTCAATGTCTTCAAACTCCAAATGCACCTAAAACCTGCAGCATAACATTAGCATAAAACAAGTGGATGCAAAGGGAGGAGAGAGCTCTCCTTTTATAAGAAATGAGGTGAAATGGACCATGGAGATTAAGAGGCAAAAAGTCTTAATCAGCGGTGGAGCTTGAAAGGGGAGCAATCCATGTGCACAAGTATCCTCCAATGAGAGTGAAGTGTTGACTTTTGAGCCTCATGTGAGACAAAAAGTGCTTTTCTCCTTTTTATAAAATATGAATAATGCTTTATTTGCGCAACTTAGGATAAGATGAAAAGGTGGGCTTTTTATTTAATCAAAAGGGGAGGAAATATTCCTTTTAATGAAATAAAGACTTAGGATAAATGGTTAGCCCAAGGATAAAAATCTAATATATGATCGAAATTAAGATTTAATCAAGAGATTGATATTGTTGAAAATATTGATTATTGATAAAAATGATTCAGGATTGATAAATTGAATAAATGGGGCCCAAAGTCTAGGCGACCATTTTTTGGTGCATACAATAGGAACCACATTCTCATCACCAGATGTTGCACTATGTGAGCTAATCAGTAGAGTAGGAGAAGGGTTGCAACTAGTAGGAATTAACAAGGGAACTGGAGGGGTCTCAACAACATAATTTATTACAATTGAATATATAGGGATTTTTATGTCAATCATGTCAAGCAAAATGTTGTTGTGCCTATCGAGCAATGGAGTTGAGGGAGTTCATGTACTATAAGACATCCTTTTTCATGACAAAGCTACAACCATCTCCTTAATTGCCATTTATTTAGTCTGACGTCCCTTTTCTTGGCTCTCTCTTTCTTTTTTTGGCATCCTTCTCCTTCTTCTCTTCTTCTTTGCAAAGGTCACTTACGCTCCTTTTCTTTTCTTATTTTTTCTGCATCCTTTTTTCCCTTTTCCAATAGGTTTTCTTCCTTGTTCTCTTTGGTCATATCTTGCTTTAAGACTTTTATCTCCCCCAACTCAATTTTCCTTTGCTCCTACTCCATTATAAGATTCTTATAGTTGTCTGATGTTAACAATTGAGATTGATAGCTCAACCAGATTTCACCATCACAACCCCTTCTTTTTTTTTGGTTCACAATGTGCACAAGAAGTTTTAATAATTTATTCATTGAAGATTTCAGTTGAGAACCCTAGGTCTTCAAAACTTAGGAGAGTAAGTTTTCTTATTCCTCATTGCCACCTCCTACTAATTTCTTTGTGAGAACTGCATTGGCATCTACATCAATTCCACTATTTGATGGGATGCAATCAGCATAGTAATGCACCATTTTTGCAAGGTCAATGGTGGGTGGCGACGGGAAAGAGAAAGTGCCCTCTTATTGTTTATCGTTCAAATCAACACCTATACCCATTGCCCTAGTAACCACCTAGGTTGTTGGTATTCATTGTAATGAAGAGAAAGATTATCCTCTATGTTCTCTACTTGGCCTTTATCCATGCTCTGTGTTGGTTGACCTTGGTTGTTTGGGTTTTTTTTACGTATTTGAGAAATGTTGTGTGCAACATCTTTTGTTGAAATGTTTACTCCAAATAGGTTGATCATGTTTTGCATTGTTGAAGCATCATCAACCTCATTAAGTTTTTGCCTAGTTTTGCTCACCTGATTTCTATATTGGGGTGATTTTCCATCCATGGTGGTCTTTTAGATTTGAAGTATGTTTTAAAAGGAAAAAACACACTCACATATAGGGGTTGCAATATGTGGGAGGTGTGAGCAGGCAGTGTTAGCAAGTCAATAGCGAACATCCCTACCTCCTAGATTGTTGTCATGGCAATGTGGCTACCATAGCCATCATAAATGAGGAGGCACCTTTTTTGGGGGGAAAGACCTCCTGAAAATAATTGCACGAAGTGGTGCAACCAGTTGAGGAAGATTTCTTTTTTTTTTATCCATGCATGTGGTTGGGTTGTCATGCAAGCAATTGGTTCACATTTGGTGATGTAATTCTTCAAAGACCTCTGCTCATTAAACAAGTAGAAGCTTGAAATTCTTTTCCCCACAACATTGACACAACATAGAATGGTGATCCATTCTCAAATCTTGGGTATGATGTATGAAACACTCCTACTCCCTTTTCTGTCCAACACCTTCATAGCCCCATTTTTTGTCCACCTAGATACTTGTCTCATCACAAATTCCAAATGTGAGTTGGACCATATGGATTTGCCTCATATGCTACTAATAATGTGTCATAGAAAGAAAATACCACTATCGCTATGAGGTTGAGTACCCTGTCTTTGTCGAGGCATTAAACTATTTAGAGTGTAAGTTGTGAATGATGCTTCTTAAAACCAACCCACCAAGACTTTCTTGGCATCTTATCTCTTTGCACTATTCAACTACTTGTTCTTCTTCAACTGTTGTAAGGATATTTGGGGAGCCTTTCTTGGAGGTGGTAATGATACCACCAAGCCATTTGGTCAGTGTTGTTGTTGGGATGCATCATTTCTTTGATGCGACCCTAACTGACATGTCATTTCCTTCTACATGTTTCAGTGCCCCTTCCATATTAGATTAAGACCATAACTTATGTGTCATTGTAACTTTGGGCATCTTTGCAGATGTGATAACTTACACTATTGGTGGAGCATCGTGGGAATTAATGAGAACAAAAGTAGTTGTTTCAAGTTCTAGAGGAAAAATTACTCCTCTTTTATGTGAAGGCAACCTCGTGGATGCATTTTGACTAGCCAAAAAATTTACATCCAATCAGTACAATATGTATGTTACTAGGGGTAGCAATAAAATACATTTCTTTGTATCTTTTTTAGTCTCTATAAAATTGAAGTATGGTTGAAGATGAGTAGAAAACAACTGAAATCAACTAACCATGGGATGTTGTACAATGATGCTTGCTTGAATAGAAGAAGTATGGTCCTAAACATAATGTGTTATCATTTTGAGAAGATAATGGTGGAAAGTGATCAAGTAAGTCATTCATAGAGGGAAATAGTAGGGATAGTAAAGTGTAATAAATGAACACATATATAACAGTTAATGAGACATGGATTCATAGTCACCACATATAACAACTAATGTGAGAGGGATTCATAGTCAAATCCTTCCTTGTCAACTAGACGGAGTGATGTTGTAGGGGCAAGTTATTTCTGAATAATCTATTGAGTGTAGAGATGACAAGGTATATTAGGAGTCATAGCATTGGGATGACCTTGATGTAAAACATACACTTTGGTAAATATAAAAGAAGGGATTTTTTCATCCACAATTCTTCATAGCATTTGTTTCCAAGATAGATTCTCAGAGCTTTCTCGAACCTGTGAACCATAATTTTCTAAGAAATATATGTTCAAATTTTGGGTTTTCCATGATTCCAAGTTGAGGTTGAATATTTTTTTAGAAGTAAAACCTTGTGGAGAACACAAGATTATCAATAGTATTTGGTCCCACAAAGAATTGGTCAATAACATGAGTATCATTCTGAAGCCATGTTTGAGGTGCTTGAATTGGTGGGTATGGGATGGTGATGGGCCACTCAGTGTCAAGAATTGAGGTAGGAGATGTAGGGAATGATTCACTAAGATATCTTAGGATTTATTTATCTACATGTCATGGAGAGTAGGGTGCAATAACACCCTGACCAGCTAGTGTATGATGAGCATTCAAATAGTTTTCCCTATCACTTTCAAAATTTTGTATAGTCTGATTGTGTTGATATGTGTGAGTGACGTCAACACTCAGTTGTGTCCATGTTCATTTCCTGAATTGTATCATTAGTACTTCTCCACAGACATTGTATGTGAATTATTCACAGGGTCATTTGCACAATGTTTGAGAGTTTAAATGTGATATGTGAGCTATATAATAACAATGTACTTGGAAAAGGGTAAATAGAAATGGATCAAAGTAAGGATGTTATATACAATGCTAGTGATTGAAGATGCATTTGAACAAGGATACAAAGTGTGAAATATAAAACCTATTTGACATTCAATTGTTGGTATATATTGTGTAAGATGGTGGTGAGTCTTGAATAAAAGTAGTATGTTTCATGTATACTTACAACATCTTTTTTTTGTTCATCATGTTTGGCATGGACATGTTATTTGATATGTGAGGATTTCTTGAAACGTAAATGTTTCTCATATAATAATAATAACTACTCATTTATACTTATAGAAAAAAAGGGTTTAAGGAACTAAGAATAATGAGAGAACGTGAAATGAGTAAGTGAAACTAAGATGATTTGAACAATACCAATAACAACCAAATTATACATGTACAAAACAAGGGTTTAAGGAACTAAAAATAGTGAGAGTACATGAAATGGGTAAGTGAAACTAACATGATTTGAAAACTAATAATGGGTACAGGGTGTTTTGGGATGCCTTTCTAGGTCTACAATGCACAGTTGGTGTATTCCTTAATCCTTTTTTTTAGACCATAAGGCCAATGACTTATTAAACCCATAATCCCTTTTTTTGAGACCAAAAAGCAAATGGCATATTAAATCCTTAATCCTTAACATTGGAAGTGGAAACCTTAAACCCTTAACTAGGCTATTGAAAGCCTAAAACTTACAATAACAACTCAAAACATACATGTAGAAATCTAGGGCTTTAAGGAACAATGAGATTACATGAAATGGGTAAATGAGATAAACATGATTTGAACACTAATATACTGTAATTTGAAACATATGAAATAGTGAAATATGACTGAATAAAATTTAACTACTAAAACATGACAATCGAGGAAACAAATATGGATCTCTCTATATGTAGTGTAATTTTAAACATGTGAAATACCAGGAACAACAAATCTTCCTCCTCTTTGATGAGTGCAGTGTCTTCTTCCTCCTTTTTGATGCATATTCGTGGTGTAAACAATGACTTGCATGAGATGATTTCAGTTCTATTTGTATGCTTCAAACATAATCTGTGTATGGTTGGCCTCATTAATGTGCGTACAATACACATTTTTAATTTTTAATCTCCTTTTAAATTGTACATCTATTTATTTTTGCAATTTAATACTAATTTGATTGAAGTCAATTGAAAATGGTGGCCTTACGTAAATTTTGTTGTCGATGCAGGTAGATTGAACATGAACTGACTAGTATGTATGCGGGCCAAGTGGGATGATGGGATGGGGTGGTGGCAATACATGTCATTCAGATGTGGCCTTCCCTATAGTTATACTTATTTTATTGGACTTCACTCACTAGTTGTCTACATATTTTGGGTTCATGGAGAACCATGTGGCATTGAAATGCATTATGATTGTACTATTCTAGGCTTCAATAACTTCACACACATAATATGATGGTTTTACTTTTGTTTTACGACCCAGTTGTGGGCACGATAGGATGTGTCAGTGCAATTGACAACTCATGTCTAATCTAGGCAGACTTGTCAAACCGCCTCATTTGAAACACTAAATTTTATACTTTTATATTTAAAAGAACATGTGTTTAACCCTTAAGTGTTATTATTTTAGTATATTATTTTTTTGGTGTGTTTAAGTGACACGTTTTGGTTATTTTTGTTCCATCTACGGGCCCACAAACTACCTAGTACTATAGCATGTACTAGACCCCACACATGTATTGGTGTCCCTCCCCTAGATAACCTATAGAATAGTGGATTTCAACATTTGTGCATGAAGACCATGGAGGGACTTCCTAAAAAAAATAGAGGGTACGGGGTGGTGCTCAAATTTTTTACGATTATTTTAAAGTGGGAGGTCATGCATTTTGTAGCAAAGTTTATTTTTAAAAGTTTAACCTCTACAATTTATGGAAGGGGTGGCCTCACGAAATTTTTTATTTAACATATTCAATTCATTTGATTAAATAAATAAAAAAGTTTAAAAAATTTATTGATAAGAATTAGAAATTTTCATATTATGATTAACAAGTCGCAAAAAAAAGCTTTAAGTTGGTAGGGCAATTTCTAGCCCTCCACCTTTTCCACCCGCTCAAATCTCCATCCTAAAAAGTAGGGGCTAGTACTTTTGAGGAGAATATTCCAATTAATCTTGTAGCAAACTTTTTTTGGGCATTGTGGGAGAATCCCCTCCATAAAATAGATTCTAAAGCCCCCCTCATGGGACTGTACCCTAAGCCATGGGTTCCATGAAGGGGGCTTGAGCTCTATTTTCTAGGAACACAAGGTTTCATGAACATTTTATTTTTTGGCCACAGGAAAAAATTGCCCCACCAGAGTTTTTTTTGTCATGTGTTAATTATTTCTCTTTAGTTTTCATAAAAAATAAAAGGTTCTTTTAAAAACTTCTAGAGAGAGATTAAAGTCAAAAAATTTAGAAAGAAAATATTTTTTAACTCATTTCTAATCACTATGAAATCTGGCTTCCATAAATTTAAGGGCTTAAATTTTTAAGCTAAAATGTATTATGAAATTCGTGAGATTGCTAACCCCATGTCCCTATGCTACTTCTTATTCAAAAAAATCTGCTTAAATTTAAGCAACATGAGTTTTCCCATGTAATTTTTTTATAGGGGGAAATGATAGATTGAAATATTTTCCTATTTTAATGGAGCAACAACTACTTAAAAATTAAAAATAAGCATTGAAAAAAATGGGGGGCTGGAAATAAGCAACTACTATTTATTAGAAAAATGTGACATGTCTTCACCATGTTTTTCTCTCTCTCTCTCTCCTTTTTATTTGCCTAAAATTTTGCTTCCAACTTTTATTTACAACAAATCTTGTTATATTTTTTTATTTAAAAATAAGTAGAAATTTTGCTATCCATGGGGCCGTCAACTGCACAAATTGCTGCTAAAAATGTTGAGTAGTGGCTGCTTGCCAAAATAAGCTTAGCAGTCACATGTGGACATGCCCTAAGCTTTAAATATTCCTATAAAATCTCATCAGGCTCAAATCTATTTTTAAGGAATCCCCTCTCCATGGGACTCCAACCTAAACAAAGTTAAAAATATAGATAAGTGTTATTGGCTCAAGTTACTGGTCGAGAAGTTACCTTTTAGATAGAAGACATGGATGCGGTAGAACAAGGAATGAATGAATGAATGCATTATTTTAATAACGTCCACGAGGCCAAAGCAACCTATGGGATCCCCTAAGTAACACACACCCTAGAGGATGGTGTCAAGGTATTAAGCACTTTGTAACCTCTTCTTTCGGTCTCTTCTTCGATAATGTATTTCGATCACAAGGCTTTCATTTTGTCCAGTTGTACTTTTTCAAATAGAGTACTTAAATTGTCTAATTCTAAAATATCCTCATAACTGGAACATATGTCATTGTATGCTAGGAACTTTATGATAAAGTGTTGCTTTGTCCCTACCACACCCTTGTTGAAAAATAGGCATATCCTTTTTTCCCATTCTTTCTTAAGTATCATCCATCTACCTGTTTCACACCTCAAATTGTGAGAACTAGTGCTAAGTTGAGGTATTATAAATTTTGTTGTACATTTGATATTTTCTCCTATGCATGATTTTCCTCGCGATCTCTTGTGGGGCTAAATTCATTGATATTAATAGGCTTTTATACGTCTATTTTTCTTTGACCATATGATATTCTTGAATTTTTCCTGCACAAATTTTTTAATTTCCTCGTTGATATCTAGACATTCTTGTATGTTAACATCCTAATTTTTCATCCATTTGTCATTTTTCTTTATTCACATGTTCTTTCTTCTATATAGTTTTTCCTCCATAACCAATTTAGGCCAGTAGTGTTTTTCCATACTTTGTGTTTTTTTTAAGTAGCTTTAACAACCAGACCATTGTTGAAGCCTCTAATAGGAAAATACTTGTTTCTGCCAATAAGATATCATAAGGGACAACAATTTTAATTTTGAGGTTTCTGATGATTAGATTTTTTTGAATTATTTTTGCTTGCCTCCATTTTTTATCTGGCATGTTTCTGACCCAACTTTTTCTTTTTGAATGGTTGGGTAAATGGGACATTGACATACAAAATGTCCCAGCCCCAATGAAGACATAAAAATACTTGCGTTGGAGAAGTTTAGGGTTTCCATGTGGACAAGAAAACAGGGCAAGAAAAACCCCACTATGTGAAAGAGTTCAACCCCACTTGGGGTCATGATGATAAAGATTACTTACGAGTGACAATCAAATGTAAAGCTAGATTGCTAGTGGCACAACTAAGAACTAGATCTTGTCACAGGTAGATGGATGGTTCCTAAGGAGGTTTAGGAAGAAATAACATGTATATTATGTAGAAAATGGGTTGTGAAACTGAATGACACTTTATTTTCAAATGTGCTACTTATTGGGATATCTATGAGCAATATGAGAACAACGTGAAGGAGGGTTGTCTAAACAAACTTTTCGATGAAGCAAGGCTACATAAAACCACTATTTTTCTAATAAAGATTCATAACAGGAGAGCTAACATAAAAAAGAACATGGTAATGGTCTAGGTTTTGATCTTGGGTCCCTTAGACTGTTGGTCTCGTGGACGTCATTAAAATTTATTCATTCATTCAACCTCTTATTTAGTAATTTTAAAGGAGTAAAAAAAACAAGTGAAAGTTCATTTATAGTTTAATATGTACTAATAGGTTATCATTTTTTAGCTTATTTGGCTCATAATTGTTCTATTTTTATACTTAGTGGGATATTTGTCCATAAGTAGTGCCAATTTTGAGTACACAATTATTGAAGTATATTTAACTAGGTATAGGGTGACACTTTGAAATGGCCACCTTTTGATCCTTTGACACTTAATGAATTCTACAAGGAGCTTCATTAATACTAAGAAGCCAAAAATATTTTCTAAGTAACTATAAAAATAACATAGTATTGTTTAAAACACAACTTTCATATTTAACTGATCATATACCTTTTTGACAATTCTTAACAATGATTGTGGTCACCTTTTATATTTGTGAGAGGACAAAATTTTAATATGAAATAGTCAATCACATATATATTGTTTCTCTTGTAGTTGTACACATAAGAATAGTATTTTATCACTATGACATTAATACCTTTTTTAAATGAACATTCTGTTATGATTTGACTATGTCATTTTTGAGTCAAACGCATTGGCCCATGTTTCATGAGTGGTCATTCATGAGAACCGATCTCTCATGAGAATGAATAATACATTGTCTCACTCCCACCAATTATGGGATCCCAACCTTTACAAGATGTGATTGAAGCCTCTAAAGATCATAATTGTGGCATTTATACCAGTTAAATATTTGGGAGATAAGATTAGAAGTGGTTAGAAATTAAAAGAGTGAAGGATCGGCTGATATTAATTGAAAAATAAATGAATGAAGTGCCAACTAAGATCAATTGAATAAAAATTTAATCAAGGGCCAACTAGATTAAGGAAATTGTCAATAGCATTTAAACAAGAGCAATTTATTTAAAGAAGGGGTCAACTAGGATAAGTTTCCTTAAACATGCAAGGAAAATCAAAATAGAGAGAAAAGTTAGGTGAATCCATTGCTAGGGTTTTCTAAGTGTTGATCTCTTAATGTTAAGCTTAATGTGCGTAAATTTTAGAGAAGATTCCACATAAGAATCCAAAGTTTTTTTCTTAACTTTGACCGAGATTTTTGTCTTTGAGGGAGGCATCCTATATTAGGCTTTTGGAAGACAGTCATTTTGGACATGTGTCACACAAGTGTATGTATTTTGAGATCTATAGTAGGTTAGGGTGTTCTAATCCTTATAGTTTCATCTCAAGATTGTGTAATATGGTGACTTTGTTAGCTATTGTCAATGTTGGTGTTTCCCTAGTCCTCTCTTTTGGATTTTCTAGGCTATCAGGGCCATGAGGCTCAAGATTGAGGCACAATTTTTTGGAGGAGACCATGATAAGGGTGTGATGCATGGACTAGAGATGAAAAGGGAGGATACTAGAGAGAGCTTTGATAATGTTACTATGAATGGAGAGAATGTAGGGAGCCATATAAATTCAAGCACAAAAGGAAATGTTGAAAAAACAACAAGACCACGAGAGTTTCAAATTATAAGAATAAAGGTAAAAATATAGCATTTATGTTTCCCAATGAAGTTATTGATTGCATATAGACTACCATGACATGTCAATAATCTTGTTTTCCTTAAGAGGAGTCCCTATGGAAGCATCTTTTTATAGATGGGACAAACTAAACTAAGAGAATAGTGGATGGGAAATCGAATAATTTACAAGCTCATGAAAAGTATATGTTTCATGCACTTTTAATTTCTCTAAATCATGCATAGGTTATTCTTCAATATGGTACTTGTATTATATGTAGTCAAATATTTTATCTCTAAGCATGGACTTTAGACTTCCATCTAGAAAGTTCCTTAAGATCTCAATATCCAATGTGAATTAAACTCCATTTTTTGAATCTTTCTTTTAGACCATTTTTTAAGGAAATAATGTCTCAACTTGAAAGAGGTATCTAGTGTAAGATCAACATAGACAAATTCACTATTTTAAGGTTGCATCCCCAAGCCCGTGTCAACATAGATTTGGACAACTAGCTGCCTAAAAATATTAAGGTAATTAGTATGGGGTTTGGATTCTATCAACCATTAGTTTATTTAAATAAGACAAATGCATGCTTTTTTGTTCTCAAGATGGCCACTTGATAAGATATTTTCTAGTCAAGATGAATAGAGTTTTGCATCCCTTAATTCTTAGCCTTACCAATCCCCAAGTTTTGCAATTCCACCTTATCAACTCTCTTCTGTGTCTAAGGGTTCCTTTCATTGCAAAATTATGTTACAATTTTATTGTAGAAAAAACCATTAATAAAAAAATCTTAGTTGTTGCTCCTTATAAGGATTTGATGGATTTGGATGCTTAGAAGGTTGTAAGGAAGAGGAATGAACTATCTAAACTTGTTGCACGTCATAGTGCCTTTAATAGTCCCCAAAACTTATGTTCATCATCTATTTGCACTAAATCTAAATCCCTTGACCAAAGTTAAATGTCTCTACCTCCTTATTCAAGAGAAAGATCTAGGTCCACCCCATTTGTACCTAAAGATTCAAAACTTCAAAACTAATCTATCACTCTTGTTAATCATTTGATGTTTTGCCAAAATGGGAAAGCCCACTTGATTGTCTTAGGCATGAGTTGTAAAAATATTTCATGAAATATAGAGGAATTTATCTCCCTCAGCATGCTAAGCGGAAACCTAATGTTATCTTCCTTCAATAAATAAATCTTAGTCCAGTTCTTGGCTTAATTTTTCTCTATCCAATGTATGGAAACTTGTCAACTTTATTCATACACTTTATAGAGAAGGTAGAGGTTTTATTTTGGGTTTTTTTCTTGGATGAGCAAGTTTGTTATTGGTAAAGGTGAGGACTCTTCATATGGTTGCATGGGGCTCTTTAATTTCATTCATGGTCAGCTTATTGATTTTTTCTCAATCTATGCTCCTAATAATGAAAAAAGATGTGTGAGCTTTGGGATTTGATGAAAAAAACATTGTAAGGAAATTAAGGTAGTTGAACAACTTCTTACACTAATATTGAGAGGAAGGTTATGCACAAAAATTATCAAATCTTTACAATAGTTACTAAAACTTAACAAACAAAAATCAACATAAATAAAATGCATACCACAACATAGTTATTTACATGGAGAAAAACCTTTTGAGAGAAAAAAAAAACTCACACTCCACAAGTTGCCCAATATATTATTAAAAAATCAACATATTGCAATATACTTGTTGAACAAGATTCTCACAAGAGTATCTCCAATCAGAGATCTAGAGGTAACTCAACATCTACCATACTCCTACACAAAACCTCTATCTCATACATCTATTATACATGAGACACAATACATGAAACCATCAAACAATATTAAAAAATCATGGGCTAAAAAACACATGAAAAATGGTGCCCATATTATCTCTAGCCTAAGATTCCCTATCACGTGTCAAAACAAAAGTTAGCACATTGACTCCATTTATAAATCATTTATGTGTTCAACACCTTTTTACATTTCCTATTTGAGGAGACCTTCTTTTAGAGGCTGTATTTTTTGAATTGAGTGTCCAATTGATGAATAGTTTAAAGTTTCAGAAAGCTTGTGGCGAACTCTATCAAGTTATAACCTATTACACTGGTTATGAACTCTTTTGGACCTCCTAGAAAGATCTAAGGCCTTGCAATTTGACTTCGTAAAATTTCTTCAACAACTTCAAAAATGAAAAATGAAATATCTTCAAATGTAGACATGACATCACAACAAAAATTTATCAACATCCTTATCTCTAGCCCATTCTAAGCTTTAGGGAAAGTTTAGGAAAAATATGTGGTCAAATTTAAACTTAGTAAAAATAGTAACCTTATGTAAATGCAAGGTTTGGTCACCATTTTCCTAACAATATCCCACTTTCCAAACACTTTTCAAGAGTAAAGGGGGTATCCTTGACCATATCTCTAACAAAATGATACCGAACATCAATATTCTTGGTCCTAGCATGAAATGTCAGGTTCTTAGATAGGAAAATTACACTTTCATTATCACAATAAAATTTCATTGCTCCTTTTTTTTAATTCCAGTACTTGAACACAATCTCTTAATCCTAATGGTTTCTTGACAATTATGAGAAGATACCATATATGTAGTTTTAGTAGTGGGAAAAGAAACCATATCCTGTCACTTACTCATCCAACTGATTGCACCACCAAATAATATAAACACATAAACACTGGTAGATGTTTTTCTATCAATATCACTTACTCAATCTAAATCTACATAACCACAAATATCTAGGTAAATTTCATCTCCTGTGATTTTATCAAATAACACAAAGAATACTCTGATGTACCATTTTAATAGTAAAGACTCTTTTAACTGCATCTCAATGAATGCTGCTATGATTATACATATATCTAGAAAGAATTCCTCTTTCTTGGGGAGTGTCTTGTCTAGTATAGACTATAGCACACATAAAACTTCCAACTACACTCTGTTAAGGTACTCATCTCATGTCTTCCATCTCTAATGGGGATGTAGGACAATTTGAATAGACAACTATTTCCAACTATAAAAGGAACACATAGTGGTCTAAAATCCTACATTATGAACCTCTATAAAATTGAGTTCACATACTTACTCTATCCTAAACATAGCTTTTTGTTCACTCTATCCCTTCTAATTTTCATCCCAAGAATGTGTTTAGCTTCACTGAGATCTTTCATTCGAAATCTAGTAGCAAGTTGAGACTTTATTTCTAAAATCATACATTTTCCTTTAGCAATGAACAATATATCATCAACATATAATGCAATGTATATAAATGACCACCATAAAATTTATAATAAACAAATTGATCTGATTTAGAACTCTCAAATCCTAGGCTAACCACATATGTATCAAATTTATGGTACCACATCCTAGTACTTTTATCGAGGCCATACGAATATTTCTCTAATTTACAAATCAAATTATTTTTTACCTTTTATCACACAATACTTTGGCTACACCATATAAATATCCTCCTCCAAATCACCACGAAGGAAATCAATTTTCACACCCTTTTATTCAACCTCTAAATCGTAAGCAACAACAATATAATGGATGTCATTTTTGCAATAGGAGAAAATATCTCAATATAATTAACACCCTCGTCTTGATAGTATCCTTTTGCAACCAACCTTGTTCTATACTTCTCAATACTCCCATTTGAACCATTCTTTTTCTTGAACACCCATTTGCAACAAATAACTTTTTATCCTTTAGGCAATGATACAATATCCCATATTTCATTCTTTTTTAGAGTTGTCATTTCTTTATCCATGAAAGTTTTCCAAAATTATGAATCATTAATAATGCCTTCTACACAAATATAGGTTCATCCATACTAGTATTCAAAGAAAAAATTCATCTCCAATCATTAGGTGAATGCCTTTTAGGTGGTTTTCTATGCCTTATAGACCTTCAAACAAGGTGAGTTGGAGGTTCTTCCTTCTCTTTTTAAGATTGGAAGCAAGATGAGCTCTCATTAACTTCTTGTAAATCTAGGGTCTTGATTCAAATTTATTAGGCATATAAGGAAGTTGAATCATATCTTCCATTTTAGTTTGTTCTGGTTGCAATGTGACATAAGGAAGGTTAATTTCTCTAAACATAATACTTCTTCTATGTCAAAAATTTTGTGCAATAGAGTCCCAAAGCTTGTATCCTTTCACACCATCATTGTATCTGATGAAGATATATTTCATGACCTTTATCTCTAACTTTTTTCACTTCTCCTTTGGTACATATGAACATGCCTCATAGCCAAAAATTATAAGATGTTTCAATGAAGGCTTATGACCTTACCATGCCTCCATAGGCATTTTATCAACAAGAGTTGATGTAGGAGACTTTCTTATCAGGTAGCAAGTGTAGTGGAAACAACTTCAACCTAAAACTTTTGTTCTAGATTGGCACCACTTAGTGTACTCCTAGCCTTTTCCAATAATGTCATATTCATTTATTTTACAACTCCATTCTATTGTGGAGAATATAGAGTTGTCTTCTATTTATAAATGCCACAATCTTCACAAAATATTTCAAAATCATTAGAGATAAATTCACCACCATTATCACTTCTCAAGCATTTTATTTTCTTTCCAAATTGTAATTTAACCATTGGTTTAAATTCTTTAAATCAATTGAAAATTTTAGATTTACTCTTTATAAAACATACTCACGTCCTTATGAAATAATCATCAATAAATGAAATGCATTGTGTGGATTTTCTAATGGAAGGAACATCTTAGGACCAAACCCGTCAGAGTGAATAAGATCCGACGTGCCACAAGATTTATGATAACTCAAGTAAATTTGAATGTAGTTTTGTTTTTTCATAAATGCAATCTCACATAAATCAAAATTATGATTACAACCATTGAAACCTCCAACAAGGTTTTTATTTTTCAAGTCCCCTAGACCCTTCTTTCTAATGTGGACAAGTCTCTAGTGTCATAACATAGTCTTATCTACAAACAACTTTGAGCTAGAAGAAAAAGCACACCTAGGTACCCAAATTTCATGACCATCTATTGAAGGTGAAACCTAACATTTATAGATGTATTATTACACTCATCAATGTATGCATCCAACTTATACAGTGTTCCAATCTAATACCTCACGCAATCACCATAGAATCTCTCACCATTTTGCATCTTGCATCGACAAAGACTACTTGCATACCCAAATCTATTAGTTTTCTCATAGATAACAAATTTTATTTTAGACTAGGGAGATGAAACACACCATTAATCCTTATTATTCTACAACTATGAAACCTAATTCTAACTTTACCATAATCAACAATATTTAAATGAGAATTATCATCTAAATACACCTTACCTCCATCTAATTATTCACATTTAGAAAATAAATCTTTATTAGAGATCATATGCAAACCCAATTCATTTAACCATACATAATCACATGTATGAGTTTCCAAAGCTACAATGAATGCATCACAATATTCCTTCTCGTACTTAGAATAAAAATCAATTTTTTGTCTTGTTCTTCTTTGCAATTCTTATGGATGTTTCCAAGCTTATCAAAATTCTAGCAAATAACTTTTGACTTTCTAGGAGATTTGGATCTCCACCTAGATTTGGATTCATTACACTTCTCATTCTTTTTTCCTTTTTCCTTAGGTATTCCATGAACAACTAGGGCCTCCTTGGCACTAATGGATACCTTCCCTGTCATATCTTCACAAAGCAAAAAACCCAACACATCTTCAGTCATCAAAATAATATAAGTACTATTGATGACCACATGACAAGAGAGTCCCACAAATTAGGCAAGAACTATTTGAAATTTATCCTCCTCATCCATATTGACACCAATTGATGGCAATTGAGACACCAACATGTTGAATGTTTCTACGTGGTCTGTAATACCCAAAACCTTACCAATATATTTTGTTTAATGAAATCACAAATAAATTTCAAAGGTATTTGAATGGAGATTAATAAGACCTATATAGTCAAGACCTTTTTGTTGAAAAGGCTCTTCAACAATTAGTGGTTTAAGTGGCAAGGTGGTGAATTGCACCTTTCAATTGAACTATTGATCAAAATCACATTTCTTGACCCATTCATCAACATCCTTGAATAATCTCAGCCAATAATAACAATTCCTTAGTATTTTAAATGTTGTCACTAAGGAAGAGAAGTTCCCTTTGTAATATTCATTGTGGAATAGTTGAAGTAGCTTATCTCTATGCTCTTTATCCACACACCTTCAGAATGTACTATCAATCCCATTCTTATAAAACATATCACCCCAAATAATACTTGGCTGCTGATTTTTAGCTTGAGGGTTCTCCTTTCTTTTCTGGTTAAGTAGGTTGTACATTTTCTATAAGTGAGGGAGTATGCAATGTTTGGGAAGCACTTATCCAAGGTTCCAACATATAGAACTAATGGTATCTCATTTTCAACATCTTTCTCATGGGAACCATCTTTTACTATTTGTTTACATAAGCCTATTCCTCACAAGTTTAGTTGGTTTAATATCAATTTCATACTCTTTTACTTTTTCTATCCAAGAAGCTCTTTTATTTAGCCCTATTTCTTGTTGTGTAAGAATAATTATCATTGTGGTATCAAGCACATGTACGATTGAGTGAGAATTCAATATGTAGAATCAAAAGCGCTTTACAACCTTAACCACAACATAAGTATGTTTTTTTGTCAAAGAATATTTCAATCCATGCTTACTCATAAAGGTAATAGGTGCCTCAATATTATCCTCATTAGTTTGGGTAATAATTGAGGTTAAATTCATTTCAAAAGCATAACAACAATTTTTAAAATATTTTGAAAATTATGGGTAAGATAGGGTTGGAGCATTTGATATGGCAGATTCGATTTGATCAAGGGCCATTTTACCTTCTTTTGTCCATTTTAAATTCACATCACCTTTCATCATGTTTACAATTGACATGATAATTTCCCTACATCATCATAGCGAACACCCTAATTTTTTCTCCAAATCTTTTCAAACCCCATAAATTTGTAAAATAAACACAAGTCTACAAACCCAAAAAACTAAAGTTTATATTTTCAAATCCTACATGACATATCACATACTTTGAAATGTTTTAAATCTCTCAAATATTTTCATGACTTTAACTTTGCATTAGATCTTCTCAAACAAGGGGGATCTCTCACCTCCCTCAACCACAACCATGGCTCTAAAACCACTTGTTAGGAAAATTACTAGGTTGATCAAACCATTTCTTAGACAATCCAAAGAGAGAGAAATATTCATACAAGAATATAAAACAATTATAATGTAAAGATCGAAGGCATGCCACAAGCTTATGCAGGATATACCCTAGTAAAATCCTCAAGTGAGAAAGACCTAGGCTATCAAAGCATCTATTACTCAATTTATCATTCAATAATTAAATAGTACAATAATCTTACACAATTTTTAGTGTAGTTTTGTCAAAGCATGTAACTACTCATCTCATGCCACGCTTTGCACATGCACTCTAAAAGATAGCTCAATGCAAATGACAACCAATCCAAATGATCAACTAGCCACCAAGCCAACTCCAACCACTAAACATGTGTTCACTTTTATACAACCAATCTCACAAAAATAACCAAGGGGTACATGTTAAACTGTATGTCTCAAAATCTTAAGTGCGCATGGCCATTGGGCCAACATTTGATTTTTATTACTAGGTTTTCCTAATACTAAATAATTTTTCTATGTGTAACACGTGTAAAAATCTAACTAATGTTAGATACAACCTTAGAAGTGGACTCAAGTAAATATTTAACATGGCTAAACACATCACTAAAGGTGCACCAAAATAAATATAATTTTATAAAATTAAAATAATTATTTAATATGCAAGGTGTATGCCACCCTTTTCTTAACATTATTTGGAAATCTCCAAAATGAAAAACTCATTGCTCAATTTTTATTTTGGTCATATAGAACCTTCATTATACGGCAAACCTTCTATTTGCAATTAAAGTTATATTTAAAGAATATGTGAATGCGAGTAGAGGAAGCTATGAATTTTGACAAGTTGTACCATTACCAAATATCTTTTTGTGAGAGATCCAAATTGATTATTTATGTCTTCTCCATGAAAAGTCCTCTTGTAAGGTTTATTTGCTATTGCAAAAAAAATTCACCCTTTTTGTTTGCAAGAAAGCATTAACTTTTTGTGCTTCACATATATAGTTTATTTAGTTTTTCATTTTTTATGTGTAATAACAACCAAAGGTTGTACTCAATTTGTATCAATTCAAAGAATTATTACAAAGATTGGACCAAGGTCAAACACAACCACCCCACATAATTTACATCTTCTAGAACTACAATGGACAAACATGGCCATCCAAACTACTATCCATTGGATTATGACACCACTATCATAGTCAAAGAGTACTCTATTGTGAAAGATGATATACAAATAAAACAATAAATGCCTTGACCTATTTTAATGGGCACATTAGTGTTGTATATACCAACTACAATTGCTCCTTATTACAACACAAGAATGTCTAAACCTGTGATCCATTGTATTCCTCCACCAAACCGCCAACTATTTGGCTTCAACATTAGATTTGATGTGAGGCCAAAGTTGCATTCTATTGTTGATTTCCACACTTTTGATGGTATTCCTTTTTCTTTTTAGTAATGTTTTCCATTTGTTGCCTCCATCTCCAGCAATAAAATCCTTTGGGGCTTGAGATGGGCCGAAAGAGAGAGATGGTGCGTTCTTATCCCCCATGGAGTGATGCCCATCAACTATAGAGTCTATGTGTTGTTTGGTTGTTGAATAAAATGTGACCAAATGAGAAGACCTTTGAGAGGTATCATCGTCTCCTTTAACACAATCCATACAACAAGAGTCACTCACTGATGCAATTTTTGATCAATCTTTAATTATGGAGAAAGCTCATTGATCTCCTCCCCATTCTTCTTACTATTATCATTTATCGCAAGGAATCACTGCTCTTGGGAGAATTCACAATAATATAAAATTTGAAGGAAAAAAATTTGTTAATTTTTTTCTAAGGTAAAAAGGATTGGGTCACTTGAAATAACAAGGAAAGAGGACAATGGCAATACAAACCAAACAACCTAGAAAGGAAAACACAACATAATGCAACTAAATTTGCCAACCTTTGAAGCCCTGGGGCAGGCTTCCACTATTCGGTCCTTGAAAGAAATCTCTAGCCTTTTCATCTTGTCAAATAAAATTCAAAAAAAGATAAAGAGAGGAGGACTCATATCGAATTGGCTACCACAAATGTTGACGTTATAGACATTGAAGAGGGCCCTTCATCATTTAATCTGTTAAATGTATCCATTGCTAACTTTTTAGACCTTGAAAATAGTAATCTTATCATTTTAAGAGTTACATAATAATAAAGTTTTAGGTCGAGTTACCTAATCATTTTAGTCATGACCAACAACACAATCTAGTTTCAAATAATCTAGTAGAAGAGCTTAAAACTCTAGTATGTTGGCTACAACATATTCACAATTTATAGTAGACATTATCTAATGACTCTAAACACAAGAATTTCATTGATGAGTACATGTTAATCAAATTTCTAAGTCAAAGAAAAAGTAGAGTACTATGAAAGATGCAAGTAATGACTTACATAGGACCATCTTCACATTAAGATATATTCTATATTAAATAACATAACTTAAAAATTACAATTTAATGTAAAATATATGTAAAAGTTTATTTAAAATTGGCATTTACTACCTATTAACTATTACCTCCTAAACTACCTATTAACTATTACCTACTAAAATATACATGAAAGCTTATAGCTACCTATTTTTATCAGCAAATAAACTACCTATTTGATGGGAAGAAAAGGGTGAAGGGCACGTAGGGTTAGGGTTAGGGTTAGAAAGCACAGAGAGTTTCCGGTGTATTTATGCTCGTTACACAGGCAATCTCATTACAGTCTAGTTCTGCGTTTTACGTTGGACTCTTTGCTTCGTGGACATGTCTTAGGGTGGAGATTAATTTTCTACCAGGGTCGATGAAGAGAGAAATAAGGCTCGTTTCTCAGAACATTCGCAGTGACCGCCAAATGGCTTTCGACTTGGCGTAACGGCTTGAGAGCCAATGCTGTTCGCTTTTCTCCCTTGGATGTCTGAGGTCGTTCTCGCGATTTTTTGTTTTCCATTTACTTGAATTGCTTCTTTTGTATTGCTGTTACAAAGGTTTTGGTGTGAATGATGAAAGAAATTCGGATTCCCACTGATGTACAAAGTGATTTCACAACCAGCTACTTCTGACACACCATTTCATTGCAGACCTTTTTATTTATAATTTGTTCAAATTTTTATTTTGATGTGTTTCTGTGCGGTCCGCGTTTTGGATGATTAGAGTGTTATTTCCTGGGTTTAGGGTTTGAGGTATTAAAGTTGGGCGGTGGTTAAACTCCATCTAAAATGTGTCAAAAACTAAATGTACCAAAAATAGAATAAAGTTAATCTGAATACAAAATGTGTAGATCATTAAGAACAGATGTTAGAAAATTTCATTAAAATTTGTTGTGTTTTCTGTTTTCCGAAATTTGGTCAAAAGTCTATTTTGGATGGAGCTTAGCTTCCATAACTAGAAAATTTTCGACAAAATCTGTTGTATTTCCTGTTTACCAAAATCTAGATAAAAATACATTTTGGATAGAGCTTAGCTTCCTTAAAGTTGTTGTCTTAAAGTTGTTGTTATACAGAACGAGGTTATTTGATTTTCTGTTTTTACCGTGAGGTACCAACTAGTTGAGAGAGTAGCTATCTTGTATATATGTAGTACTGTTTAATTTGGTTCATGTTAAATTTCTTTTCTAGCGTGAGTTTTCTAGTTCAAACAATAAACATATAGTGTTTTTGGATTCAGTTGAATCTAGACTTTCTTGCCTTGAGATTCAGTTGAATCTGAAAAAACGGATTCTTTACCTCTTGAAGTCATCTGCGGGGAGCTATCTGGGTGTTGGATTTTGAGTTTGTTACTTCTTTTATTTTTCTTGGTCGCTTCTAGCTGTCAGTGATTATTGTAATTAAGTTTCTTAAGTAAAAGTTAAATCCCACTTCTACCGGAAGCAAAAATACTTAGATACCAAGTCGATGAAGATGATCTTTTAGGCCACATCCAACACCTATTTTTAAAATTGTCTCTTGGTTCAGATAAATTTGCTTCTATCATAATCACCTTTATACTTTCTATGAGGATCTTTTCACTGCTTTTTTTTCTTCTGAACGAAAGCTAAAATATAGCGGAGACTCACCCAAAACAAAATGCGAGGTCACGAAAATACCATTGACTCACCCACATCAAGTGTGGGTAGATACAAAGATACTATTGACACCTACACCATTATAAACTGTCTGGGCAATACAATAAGAGGGGTCCTCACCACCAAAGCCGGAGTCGACAACATCACTAGGGATAGTGTGCTGACACTGTTGGACTCTTGGTGGGAGAGAACTAACATCAACATGAGTAAAGCACTGACCAACCTCAGCAGTCTTGGTTTGGAGCATATAAGAAGTGGCAACTGTTAGAGGAGAGTTCACCCTGCCAAAGGGGGCTGACTCAGAAACATGGGGTGGATCCATTGGAATAGAAATTGTTAGAGAAGAGTTCACCCTGCCAAAGGTGGCTGACTCGGCGATATGGGGTGGATCCATTGAAATAGAAGAGGTTGGATTAGGAGCAGAGCTTGGATTAGGAGCATCATCTAAGGGGTGGGTATTGTTGGTAGGGTTATCAGAGTTACTGGGGTATTATAGGTAGAGTCATCGGAGTTACTGGGTATTAATAGTAGGGTTATCAGAGTCATCAGAGTCGGAGGTCAGGACAATCAAATGATTATCATTTGCATCTTTTCATCAAGTGGCATCACACTTAGGATGCAAGAGAGAACAGTCAGTGGCCAAGAACTTGTGTCTGCAGTAAAAGGTAAGACCCTCAAAATCCAAGACCCTCAAAATCCAGTGATTGGATCCCAGACCTGTTTCTCTTAGGAGGGAGTAGAGATGTCAATGTCAACCAAAGTACAAGCAAAAATAGAATGGCTCACACAGGCAGTAGCTTCATCTACCTTTAAGAAAGGACCAATAGAGTAGCTTTATCTACCTTTAAGAAAGAAGTAGTTTCATATATCTTAAAGAAAGGGTCAATAGAGTAGCTTCATCTACCTTAAAGAAATGATCAATAGAGTTGCCTATGGCTTTAAAAAGTAAGAATTCTCCCAAAAATATAATGGAAGGTCTTGGAACTCCTAGACACATATAAAGTGGTTCAGTAGGAAGGTTAACAGAAGTTTGATATAAATCTATTTTCTCATTGGAGGTAAAAACAGCAATAAAAAAACCTCTTGTGCAAGAGAAAAACTTGATGTTACTAGCAATTTTGGTCTTCTTCTGACATCTGATGATGTAGATCCAGTAACCAGTAAATTTATTTATTAGTAGGATAAATAGAACTCAACATTTGAATTGCTATAAGCCAATTCTAATTTGGTCCAAAATGACAAGTAAGGTTCGATGAAGAAAGAAATAAGGCTCATTTCTCAAAACATTTGCAGTGGCCGCCAAATGGCTTTTGCCTTGGCGTAAGGGCTTGAGAGCCAATGCTGTTTGCATTTCTCCCTTGGATGTCTGAGGTTGTTCTCGCGATTTTTTGTTTTCCATTTACTTGAATTGCTTCTTTTATATTTGCTGTTACAAAGGTTTTGGTGTGAATGATGAAAGAAATTCGGATTCCCACTGATGCACAAAGTGATTTCACAACCAGCTACTTCTGACACCATTTGAGTCCATACTTTTTTTTTAACAATTTGTTCAAATCTTTATTTTTATGTGTTTCTGTGTGGTCCGTGTTTTGGATGATTAGAGTGGGGTTTCCTGGGTTTAGGGTTTGAGGTATTAAAGTTGGGTGGTGGCTAACCTCTATCTAAAATGTACTAAAAACAGAAAAAAAGTCAAATATTTGCAATTTTTTTTGTGAAAATTTTGAGAAAATGTGTTGTGTTTTCTGTTTTCCAAAATTTAATCAAAAATACATTTTGGATGGAGCTTAACTGCTTCCTTAAAATTGGTGTTATACAGAACAAAATTATTTGGAGTAGCTATCTTGTATATATGTAGTATTGTTTAATTTGGTTCACGCTAAATTTCTTTTCTGGCGTGAGTTTTCTAGTTCAAACAATAAACAAATATTGAGATTCAGTTGAATCTGAAAAAAAACGGATTCTTTACCTCTTGAAGTCGTGCGGGGGGAGCTATCTGGGTGTTGGGTGTTGGATTTTGAGTTTGCTACTTATTTTCTTTTTCTTGGTCGCTTCTCGCTGTCAGTGATCATTGAAATCAATGCTTGTTCAGAAGTAAAAGATTCATCAATGACTAGAAGTAACTAAAAAATAACCATGTTAGTAGTCAATAGATTGACAGGCCATGAACAGAGCAAATATAAGATGGTCCATCATGCCTGGTTCTGTTTGTGCAAATGCCTGGTTTTAGTTTAACTTTCTATATGAAATAATTTCGGTGATGCACATACTCTTTTGTCCTTGATTTACAAGCTTTATTAATCTGTGGTAAATCATATAGAACCTTCATTTTAAATTCCTGGGTCTTTTTGGTCAGATCTGGTCTCGCTTAAATCCCATCTCTACAAAAGCAAAAATACTTAGATACCCAGGCGATGAAGATGATCCATCCAACACCTATTTTTAAAATTTTGATTCTCTTGGTTCAGATAAATTTGTTTCTACTTTGTTGAAAATTAAATCTGAACTTTTATCTTTTAAGACAAATTCTTTTGATACTGTACCGCTGCTTGTATCATAATCACCCTTATACTTCCTATGAGGATCTTTCAACTGTTTTTTTTCTTCTGAAAGAAACCTAAAATATAGTGGACAGACACAGCCTATATTTGTTCTGTTTTTAAATGTTAGTGATTATTACAGCAACCTAATCTTAAAACAAAATACAAGGTCACGAAAATACCATTGACTGATCCACAACAATTGTGGGTATATACAAAGATACTATTGACAACTTCAACAGTATAACTGTCTGGCCAATACAATCAGAGGGGTCCCCATCACCAGAGGCAGAGTCCACAACATCACTAGGGATAGTGTACTGACACTGTTGGACTCTTGGGGGGAGAGAACTAACATCAACAGGAGTAAAGCAACGACCAACCTCAGCAGTCTTGGCAACTGTTAGAGAAGAGTTCACCCTGCCAAAGGGGGCTGACTCAGCGACATGGGTGGATCCATTGGAATAGAAACTGTTAGAGAAGAGTTCACCTTGCCAAAGGGGCTGACTCAGCAACATGGGGTGGATCCATACATGGTGGATCCATTGAAATAGAAGAAGAGGTTGGATTAGGAGCATCATCTAAGGGGTGGGTATTATCAGTAAGGTCATCAGAGTTACTGGGTATTATTAGAGGGGTCAGAGGTCAGGACAATCAAATGATTATCATTTGCATCTTTTTATCAAGTGGCACTGCCCTTAGGATGCAGGAGAGAACAATCAGTTGCCAAGAAGCACTGCTTGCAATGAAATGTAAGATCTTCAAAATCCAGTGTGATTGGGTCCAAGACTTGGGGTGGATCCATACATGGTTGATCCATTGAAATAGAAGAGGTTGGATTAGGAGCATCATCTAAGGGGTGGGTATTATTAGTAAGGTCATCAGAGGTACTGGGTATTATTAGAGGGGTCAGAGGTCAGGACAATCAAGTGGCACTGTCCTTAGGACGCAGGAGAGAACAATCAGTCGCCAAAATGTTACGTTTTTAAATGTTGGCTCGAATGAGTTTATATTATTAATGTTTTATTTTTTAAAACGATGAGTGGCATTGGACTGAGCCAAAAGGCTCTTTGGGCTAATGCAGCCTGCTTGCAGCCATGATAGATATGGTTATTGGTGCAACAGTGCCGTGCGGCGTTAGTGGTCATCGCAGTCAAGAGAGGTCCGTTAGAGAGCCCAGACGCAGGCCTAAGCAGCGTCACAAACGGCCCAGGCCCCGTCAGGCAGTCTGGACGGGAAGCAACGGTCGGCGACTCGGCAGCACTTCAAAACGCAGGGAGCAGAGCGGCACTTGCATTTGACATAAAATGTTACGTTTTTAAATGTTGGCTAGAATGAGTTTATATTATTTATGTTTTATTTTTTAAAACGATGAGTGGCATTGGACTGAGCCAAAATGCTCTTTGGGCTAATGCAGCCTGCTTGCAGCCATGATAGATATGGTTATTGGTGCAACAGTGCCGTTGGATCCCCCACCTGAATCTCTTCTGCTATTGTTAGACATTTTTATTCTCTTAGGGTGTTCTGTGTTTTTTTTCCTGCTTTCTGAAGCTTTCAAAATTTTTTTGATATGGAATTTTTTTATTTAAATTGAATTAATGGAGATTACAAAGTATAACTGCAAGAGAGGGCTAGCAACTATGAAGTTAGCGAAAAGACCAGTAAAGAAGCAACTGTGAAACTAGAGAACAGTATAGCTAAGAAACAACTAAACAGCAAATAATCAAACTATGAAACTAGAGAATAGACCAGCAAAGAATAACTACAGAATGTTTGACTACGAAACAAATCAGCAAAGATTACAACCAAAGTTTGCTTTTGTAGTAGAAGCTGCAAGAAAAACTTTAGAACATTGAAGAAAGACCAGGGAGAGCAGCAACCAGTCTTACCTGTACCATGACAACCTTCTTTTGGTCGAGCAGTTTCTTAACTTTCAATTTAATTTGTTTAATTTGGAAATCAATTTTTAAATTTGTAAAGTCGGATAATTAAAAATTTCAAAGAATTGAGGTTGCATAATTCCACCAGCAATTATATTAGCACATAAACCAACTCTAAGAAGGGCTTATTTTCAATTTTATTTGTTGAAAAATAAAATTCCAAATTGGCATGCATTGGTTAGATCAACATATATTTCAGTCCATTTACGATGGATAGATGGATAGTTTGCAATGTAGAATCTTCTAAACAATTAATTGAGCATTTTAGCACCGACCCTGCAATTTCAAAGTAGAAAAAATATTCATAACTAATCTTTTGTAGAAGTTGCAATGATTCGGGGTGCATAATTTCATGCTGAACTACCCAAACATGGGAACACTTCATATTTTTATTGCTTAGATTCAATTGAGCTTTAACATAATGCCATGACAATCCTAAAATCTCCAAGATTGTGGATTTTGTTTTAATACCTTAAATCAAAGGGGTAAGCTTAAAGCAGGGGACTGTTGCTTGTGCCATGACAATCCTAAAATCTTCAATATTGTGGACTTTGTTTTGAAGAGCATAAATCAAGAGACTAAGCTTAAAGCAAGGGAATGATGCTTCCTAAAATCTCCAAGATTGTGGATTTTGTTTTAATACCTTAAATCAAAGGGGTAAGCTTAAAGCAGGGGACTGTTGCTTGTGCCATGACAATCCTAAAATCTTCAATATTGTGGACTTTGTTTTGAAGAGCATAAATCAAGAGACTAAGCTTAAAGCAAGGGAATGATGCTTGTTCTACCAAATAGATGAAGTGGAAAAGCTAAATCTATGTTCAAATGCTTATCTCTCTATTATTGCAATTCTGTTCAAGAATCTTCTATGGGTCATTTCCTTGGACAACTCATAATAAACATAATAAACACATGTTGTAAGAAATGTTTTATTAGCTACTTGTATTTTGATAGCTAAAGAGAGAAACTCATTTTTCCAATAGAATACCAATTCCACATATCTAAGAGAGAAACCTTGATGCTAAATGGTATATAAAGGTACACCATAATTTCTCTCCAATATGTCCATTGTGTCACATATATTCTTTTCATAATTTTGTAAAAATAAGCAGCTCATTAGCATAATGAGAGTTAGTTACAATATTGTCATGAATATAGATTCCTAAGATTATCATCCTATTATTGGCACTTTCAAGTAAATATCCCAAAGCATAAAAGTGACATAGAGGTTGGGGCTAAAGGACAACCTTGTTGAATAGATCTTTGTAAAGGAAATGGATGTCTTGTCAGATTATTGATAATAATTGAAGTATTAGCATCTTGAAACAACATTTGAACATGGGTTGCAAGTTTAAGACCAAAACATGGGTTGAAATAACATTTTGACTCTTTGATGAGCTATTCACAGGTCTCTCATGTTAACATAAGATTATTATCAGAGATTAATTAAAATAACATTTTGGCTTGTTTGATGAGCTATTCACATGTTTCCTATGTTAACATAAGATTATCAAGAACAAATCTTTTAACGTCAAAACTTGTTTGTCCAATTCTTAGCACCAACAACTTGATCCTAATGGTCAAGGCTTTTGCTATAATTTTAGAGGAAGAGTTGAGTAGAGTGATGATATGTCAACTAGAAATGGAATCTTCCTTTTTTCCTCGAGGAAGAAGTTAGATTAAACCATTGCTAATAAAAGGGCTCAATGATCCATTTTAATAGCTTCCAAGTATAAACAATAAAAGTAATTTTTAATATGTTGCCACATAGCTTGGTAGAATTCTATAGGAAAGTCCATTCTCTAATCTCTATGGATTATGGAAATTTGACAACATTAATATCGCATATGTGAGAAGGTATAGATTGAAGAGTATCAAATTCATCCCTTATCATGTTGATTAATTCCTTTTTATGTAAATTTGACTTGAGCCCCTTGTGTAGCAACAATAAAAGTTTGAATCTTTAAATTGCTAGATCATATGAAATGTTGTAATATCTTTTAATGTGGTATTTAGAAATCTTTTATATGATTTGTGTGGACAAAGACTTTTGGGATAGAATAAATGATACACTTGAGGAAGAGCAATGAGTATAATGGTTGGTTAGTTCCAAGGAGTTCAAAAGGATACTAGTGATCTTTGGAGAAATATCTTTTCAATTGAACAACCAACAACCCAAGGTATAATGCTGAAGAAGATAAATCCAAGCTAGTTGGATTGATTACTAACAAAGAAGAAATAATAATTGGAGACATTACCAAGAGACTTTGATGACATAGTGAAAGATGAGGATATCATGGCTATCGAGGCCTTAGAGTTAGAAGCTATGGACATTGATGACTCAACTATTGCAAGGTTACAAGTTACAAGTGATGGATTTTCTTGAAAGAGAAGTGATTATCTAAAAAATTACAATTGGAGAACCTATTGTTGCTAAGACTCCTATTGAGCCAACAAAAGAAAATGAACCTAAAGAAATCGAAGAGAAGACCACTGAGACAAAAACTAACAAGGTCAAAATACAGAGTCAGTGACCCCCACTGAGACTATAGGTCAACAGGAGAAAGAAAAGGTAGAAGAAAAGAAAGAGGACAAACAAGAAAAGCAGGAAGAAATAAAAGAGCAGAAAGAAGAGGAAAAGAAGGAGAAGGAAGACAAGACTGAAGTAACTTCGACACAATTAGATGCAAAGATGACATCTAATTCCAAGAGCAGGTCTAAGAAGAGAAAAACAAAAAAAGAGGTAGATATAAATGAAGTTATAGTCATACCGAAGGTTGACTATACTATTATGAGCCCTAAGGAACTTTTTGAGTTCGGTGATTTGTTGAAGAGAAAAGTTGCACAAGATAAGCTCATAGCTAAAAAGTAGAAGACTAATGTATTGGAACAAATAAGTAGTATTTTAAATGAGATTGTTCCCGAGGCTACAATAAATGAGAAGGCATATCTTTATAGTTAGTTAAAAGAGCTGGTTAGTCAAATTAATCAGCCAAGAATTGACACAACTGAATATCTAATGAATGTTCACAAGAAAGACATGGAGACTAAGGTGATTGAAGAAATTTTTCAATTGGTAGCATGGGACAAGGTAACTTTATCTGAGTTAATCAATACATTAGAAGAAGAGTTGAAATTCATTGTTTCTATATTTTAGAAGATTTATTTATTCTCAAACTTTACAAAGGAGATAAAGGATAAACATGAAAATGTGGAAAAAGAGCTTATCAATCTACTATCAAAGATTTTGATTGAGCCAAAAACAATCACATAATGAGAGTGCAGTTTGAACTAAGAAAAGAGGACAACAAGATAAGGATAGAACTTTTAGAACTCCAAATAGTTTTGTTACCAAATATAAAGGTATTTTTGATAAAATTCCCAAATTGGATACAAAGTAAGTATAAGCATTTTTGACATTTTTGTTAAAAAACAAAAAAAGAAAAAAAGAAAAAAAATTATATATATATATATATATATATATATGAAAGAAATTTTTGCTAAGTAAAAGAGGGAATAGACATCTAAGTTGAAAAAGGGAAATTACATATACAAGGGAGAATAAACATAAGGTTATGTATACAGTATGGAGATGTGCTAGAATTATTACTTCAGGGGGAGTAATAAGTTTTGCAAGAGGAAGAGAAATGGACAAGGATACAAAATTTTGAATTTTGTTTTGACTTTGAAGATTTGAAAGGTTTTTAACTAACATATAAAACTAATGCCAAAGGCGGAGATTGATACTCCTAAGAGTCAATTTTGTTGTCATTAGTTATATGGAAGTCATTGTGTTTGTCAAAGTCATTCGGTAAGGAAGAGAAGTTAGTAAGGTAAAGAATGCATTCGGTAAAAGGAATAAGTTAACACGGAATTTCAATAAAAAGAGAAGCGAGTATAGACACCGAGCGAGGTAGAACCGAGCATTGAGAACCATGTTCTACCGAGTACCTAACCAAGAAGAGAACTCAGTTACCGAGTTAAAGAAAATGTATTATCGAGCAGAGTAGGCCAACACCAGATAAAATCTAAGTATATTGAATTTGGACACCGATAAAAAAATGGTTTACAAATCTCGAGGAGATCGAATAACAAAATATTGAAGATTGAAAGCTAATGATTACACATGATTACAAGGTGATTTTAGGCAATGAAAAATGGATGAAATATGCATTGGAAGTGTACCCAATGCTAGCACCGCTTAAAAGAGAAGATTCTAGAACTTCTAGCACTGCTTCAAGAGTTGTATAAATAGATCAGGGAAGTATAGATCAGAATGATGGAGAATGTGGCTATGGTGATATGAATACATGAGAAGATTGCATGTATGAAGCATAACATAGCAGAAGGTGAATACGCAAAGAAAGAGTATCAGAGTATTGCAGAGCAGATTTATTGAGTACTGAATTGTTTATGTGAAGGTTACACAGTATGAAGTAATGTGATATTGAGCACATAGAGTTTGATTTGTATTTGTTGATGCACATTTGACAAAAATTTTGTATTGCTGATTAAAAGTTAATCAAAATTGTATAAGTCTCTTAATCGAGAAGATCTAAACAAATTTTATGTATAAATCTTTTAATCAGGAACAATTCTTAGATTAGACTTGTGAAATATTTTAATAGAGTAGACTTAGCAGTCTTAGAACTCTTAACCCTGTTAATACTTTAAACAGAGTAAGCTATTAGAAATACCAGAGCATTGTAGCTATAATCGAGCAACTTTATTCCTGCAGTAGTGAAGTGTTGTGGGTGTCATCCCCACCACAGCTTTTATCCTCTAACAAGGATTTTTGCGATACCAAAATTATTGTGTTATGTGATGCTTATTGTATGTTTTATTTATTTATTTATGTGATGAATGCAAAGGTTAAGTAATCAGTAAATGAATGTGAAAGAAGTTCCAAAAAGTTTAAAAGTGATTTGAAGTACTGATTCACCCCTACCCTCTTAGTAATTATCTTTCCACATTTGAATTCAACAATTGGTATCAAAGCTCAGTCTCTTATTAAGGAGTTTAGTCATTTGAGATGAAAGATTTGGAAGGATGGAAAACTACAAGTATGGAAGAATAATTGACAGTATGGAAACGAAGGTGAAGATGACTAATGAGAAAATTGAAGAATTGAGTAGAAAGTTGAAACATTCAATCAACAAAAGGAAAGAGCTTGCACTACAATTGAAAGATACCCAAGATCATGTAGAGGAACTTGAAGAACAATCTGAGGGAAGCATGTCTGATGAATATGATGCACTCATATCATAACTATCTGAAAAGAATAAGAATCTAGTTGATTAAGTCAAAACACTGAAATAAGAACAAGAAGCACACTCGATAAGGATGTGTGAGATCATGGAACAAAAGGGAAAAGAATTGGATGACAAAAGAATTGCAGAAGAAGAAAGAATACAAATGAATACAAGATTAGATGAGAAAGACAAAGAAATCACGAGGTTGACACAAACACACTATAACTTTACATATCAACTTGTTATGGAAAATCAAGATGTTGCTAGGCAAGTCGATGAGATTGTAGAATTGAGATCTGAGAATGAACATTTGAAGAATGATCTGAAAGCTGAGAACGATGCTAATGAAATCTTGAAAAGAAATGAAGAAGCATGGAAGATTCTAGATCAACAACTGAAAAAATCAAAGACAACCTAATGACACCTCTGAACTCGGTTTCAATGCAAACAATACTACTGAGAAGGGTGAGTCCTCCAAACAAGCAACCAGTCGAGAGAAAGCTTCTACCCCACCGAAGCCTAAGAAGCCTACATGTTATCACGGTGGGAAACCAGGACATACAACTAACATCTGCAGAAGAAACAGAGGTAATCAACCAAATTCTCCTAAATTCAAAGGTCATTGTTATAATTGCAATAAGTATGGACATAAGGCATTTGAGTGTAGATCAAGAGTTGTGAACACTCCAAGAAAACCAAAGTTTGATGGTTACTGCAACAATTGCAAGAAATATAGTCACAAATCTAGAGAATGCAGGTCACAAAGGAGAAATGAGAAATGTGTCCTTAACCGATAGAATGTTGACAACAACCAATAAGGTCTTACAATACCATGATATTACAATACAAGGATTTCTTGTACTACATGTGGAAGATTCGGTCACATAGCTGCAAATTGCTTCAGGATGCATGGAATGAATAATATGAAGTCATGGAGAAACACTGGAATGACTTGTTTTCATTGCCACAGAGTCGATCACTTTGCTAAGGATTGTAGGCACCAAAATAAGGATTCTATCGAGGAGAAACCAAGTGAAAAGGCTTCAGTTAATGTTGATGAAATCCGAGAACATATGAATAAGACTTGGAGAAGAAAGACACAAGATGATGGAACAAAAATTGGAACATCTGATGGCACATCCTTTGGATCGGGTGCACCTATCTTCACTTAATCGGTCAAGGTATGAATAGGAGATGATAACTTAAAGATTATCTTAAATCGGTTCCTAGATTTAGTACAAAGATCCATATCAACATATTAAGATGCATTTGGATAAATATTGTGAAGTTATGATTTCATATGTCGATCGGTGAAGTGTAAAAGTTATTATGTTGCATTCGGTAAAGTAAAACATAGTTTGGTCAAACAATAATATAAAGTTAGGTAATGAAGCATTAAATGTATTTATAGCCGTTGGAATCCCTAACCCTAAGGAAAATATATAAATAGAGGGAAAGATACATCATTTCTACTTTACATTCTTGCGAGCACATTTGAGTAGTGACAGATACGAGATCAAAGAGATGATTCCGAGCATTCAATCAAGCATTCTGAGCACATTCAAAATCATTTGAGGTATTTCCAATGTTCTTCGTGTTGACTAAGAGATTATATTTCTATTTCATTTGAACCCTATAAATTTGTTGAGATATTTTCGAGATCAAATGGCATCTAAGATACAGAACCCAGTAGTAGTTGAGAAGATTGACCTAATCAATTTGAAGTAAAAACTTCTTCTAGTCGTTGCTGTTGAAATTGATAAATCTAGAGCCCTATCCCTAATCTTGCCAAGAGTAATTTTGATTGAAGACATTCGTGCCTTCATCCATTGTAAAATTGAGAATATTTGTCAAGCATAGATTGATGCATCTTACGAGGAGTTGTGTTAATGATAAATTGAAGAATGATTACATTCACTTACAGACCAAGGGTTTGGTTCATGCAATGCATGTACCGACAATATTCAAGCATGAGTGGATAAGAATCATGTTAAGCAGAGTTTGTGACAGGTTCATGTGGCTATATGGGCCAGTAAAGATAACAAAAGATGTTCTACATATAGTTACTGGATTTTCGGCTGGTGATAGATCGAGAGCCTACAAATAGACATACAAGAACAAACTCTATGAGCTGACAAAGGCTAAATGGGACAGAAGAGGCTTAAAAATTTATATAGTTGAAGACCCCAAGCTAAAGTTTGCATCGAACATAATATCATAGAGGATATTCCAATCATCTAGGGTAGACAGTGTACCTTGTGGAGCTGCGAACATTGCTTCTAAGATGGTGAAGAAGGATATGAAAATTGACTTGTGCGAAATTCTATTGAAACAACTAAATGACAACATGAACACAATTCATAGGACAAAGACAAATACTCTGAATTTTGATCGGTTGTTGGTATGTATATTCTTTTACTTTAAGAATTCATTTCCAACAATTGGTGAAATCACATGGAGTGTTGATAAACCAATAGTTTATCAAATTAGTGATTATATTCAAAGCATGGGTGACAACTTTAATGTCATAATGGATGATTATTTCAATAAATTTTAAGCTAGGATGCATAAGAGATATAAGATTCCACCACAATTAGTGGAAGAATTTAAGGATGAGTTATGTTTTGAAGTGGACACTGATGTGTGTATAATAAGGGCAATAGAGCCTAGAACTAAATGGATACCCCAATGGGTTATGAAATGAATATTGATGCAGCCACCGTACAGATAAAAAGACTTTTGGAGAAGCCTAAGGATAGAATTTCAACTTGGTATGGCACCTATGAAGAGGTGAAGGAGAAAATTAGAACTGGTATATTAATACCGAAGGCTATAAGGAAAACAAGAAAAATGATTAGTGATTTAATTAAAAAATTAGGCATTGTTGATGTTGATGAAGCTGAGGAAGATGTTGTTGAGCCTTCAACAATAAAAGGGAAGAAAATAAGAATCAAGAAGGAAACCCCTAGTCCGATCGGTGTAAGACCATCTACTTGGTCTACCCCTACACTGAGCGGAAAGAAGAAATTAGAAGCAGAGCCGTTAAAGACAAAGATATATCTCAAGCAAAATAAGGTCATTGGGAGGCCAAGAAGAAAATTGAAGTTGGTTAAGGAGAGTGACACCGAGTCGAATGACTTGTCACAATTTAAAGTAGTGCTGAGCAAAAATAATAGGAGTCTTGGTGAACTACTCCAAACACTAGAGAAATATGGAGCATACTCTATCATGAAGCAATTGAAGTTTGACACAAGGACAGATGAAGAGAAGGACAAAATAGAAGAAACAATTATTACTATGCTGCATAAGTTTAGAATTTTACCAGTTGAGATAGTTGAACATCTTGACAAGGAACTGTATAAAATAATTGATGCAAGATGGAAATATGCCATTGCTGCTGAAAAATAGATGAGAGAGAGATCATTGACAGTCACCCAGACCTCACAAAGAGGGGAATAAAGGATACACTTAAGAAATACTTGAATAGATTCATAGTGAAGGGAAGAGAAATGAGTATAATGGTCGGTCAATTGCAAGAAGTTCAAAAGGATACCTATGATCTTTGGAGAAAAATATTTTTAATTGAACAACCGACAATCCAAGGTATAACTACTGAAGAAGATAAATCCAAGCTAGTTGCATTGATTACTAACAAAGAAGAAATAATAATTGAAGACATTATCGAGAAAGACCTTGATGACACAATGAAAGAAGATGAGGATATCATGGCTACCGAGGCCTTAGAGTTAGAAGCTATGGACATTGATGACTCAACTACTGCAAGGTTACTGACAAAAGAGCAAGTAATTTTACAAGTCGTGGACTTTCCTGAGATAAAAGTGGTTATCTCAGAAATTACAAGGGGAGAACCTATTGCTGCTGAGACTCCTATCGAGCCAACAAAATAAAATGAACCTAAAGAAACCGAAGAGAAGACCAATGAGACAAAGACTAATCAAGGTCAAAATACAGAGTCGGTGACCCTCATCGAGACTACAGGTCAATAGGAGCAAGAAAAGGTAGAAGAAAAGAAAGAGGACAAATAAGAAAAGCAGAAAGAAATAAAAGAGAAGAAACAAGAGGAAAAGAAGAAGGAGAAGGAAGACAAGACTGAAGTAACTTCGACACAATTAGATACAAAGATGACATCTAGTTCCAAGAGAAAATCTAAGAAGAGAAAAACATAAAAAGAGGTAGATATAAATGAAGTTATAGTCATACCGAATGTTGACTATACTACTATGAGCCCTCAGGAACTTTCTTAGTTCGGTGATTTGTTGAAAAGAAAAGATGCACAAGACAAGCTCATAGCTAAAAAGAAGAAAATTGATGTATTGGAACAAATAATGAGTATTTTAAATGAGATTGTGAGCAATAACACATTGGTGGTAAGCACATAAATGATTCCCTTAAAGATAGAGAAGGTTCCAGGTACTTTAAAATTATTATTATATATAGTATAATTGTAATTTACTTATTGATCACTCATTTTGGACTAATGATCCCATAATTTTTTTTGCAGGAAATGATATTTTTTTATAAAATTTTTAATGAAATTGCATTTCAGATCTTTGGGCCCACCATATGTAAATGGTGGAATGAGTAAGAAAAAAGTTAAAATATGAACTCACAAACCGTATGGTTGGGTTGTTCGGAAATGACACATTCAACCAAAAAAATTCTCTGACAAAGATGAAACATATCTAAAGTATGTGATGGACCAATATATGACACATTTAGAGAAGAACAAAAAGTACGAGCGTCCCCCCATGATTCTAGAGAGAGAGTGGAAGGACCTAATTTTGGATGCAAAAGAGAGAGTTGAAAGGAAAAATGGAAATACAACACCATGCATAAGAAGGTATGTGCTACTATTAAGAATGTAATTATGTATTAATTACTCTTTATATTTATATATTCTAACATATTTAAAAATTTTCATAGACTACTTGACACATCAAAGGCAACTAAGGCAAAACAAGAAAAACATGGGCCACACAAACTCGACTCTAGTGGTTATATGAAACTTGCCACACAAATTGTAAGTATAAATAAATGAAATATCGCATCGAAATAATAAATTGCAAACAATATTTTTTAATCAAATAATAAAAGCAAAATTCATGATATTAAACAAAAATGAAGGGCTCTGAATTCAATAGAGCTCCCATAGATGATGACATAGAAATTGGCTTCCAACAAGGCTATGTAGTCATGGCTGAATGCCTAAAAGAATTGAGTGGGAAAGCATGAGATTCTACTGCATCCGCCACATAGCTAAATAAGCTAAATGAAAATTATTTAAAATTGAATACTTGAGCAATAATCTATTTGATTTTACTTTCCAACATAAAGTGACTATATTTGTTTTAAATAAGCAAGTAATGATAACAATGCGCATGCCATTGGAATGCAACATGATAATCGTGGAACACATCCTACACATGATGAAGGTCTTGGTGTGCATCCTAGTATTGCAGGTATTCAATTTCTATACAAATTTCTATGTAATTATTAATAAAATTAAACATCTTAAATTAAAATTGGTGTAGTAATTAATGTAACCTTTTTTGTTTATATTTTAGAGCATATAGACCATGGTGACTAAGTGAGCATGATCTGGGTAGAAAACATTAGGAATGTGATGTTCCCCCACAAGGTAAACATGACCATTGTTATTACTTTAAACGAATTTAATTGCAATTGGTGTATTGATTAATGTAACCTTTTGTGTTTCAACTCCAAAGGATTTAGAGGGTTTTCAAGATGTTGAGAATGAGCCTAGACAAAATGATCACAAAGATGATGTGGCCCCATCAGGTAAAGAGCACCCTTGTAATGTTATTTTAATTAATGACATACTTGTAACAATAATAATAAATCTTATGAATTCAACCCATTTCTTTTTTATTACAACATACCCCCTTTGCATACGTGTCCTCATCGTAAGTACAAGACTGGGCATACATTAACTAGATCACGAGAAGAGCGCATACGAACTGAAGAGGGAAAAATGATGAAAAAATTGATGCTCCACTTAGTATTTACATCCAAGCTTTAAAAAAAATTAACAAAAGGATTTTTATGTGTTAATGGGTTTAATTATGTGTTAATGAATGTTAATGAATGACATGTGTTAATGAATGTTGATGATTGTTTCATGTTAATGAATGCTAATGAATGACATGTGGTAATGAATGTTACGTGTTAGTGAATGTTAATGAATTTTATGTGTTAATGAATGAATGTTATGTTTCATTAATTGATTAAAGAATGTTTGACATTAATAGGGAATTTAGAGTGATATTAGGGGGGGAGGGAGGGGCCAAATGAGCTTCCACATTCACATGGTTGTCTTTGTTAAGTAGATAATATTAAACTATTCTTGAAACAAAGAGAAGATCAATAAGGTAAGACACTTTTCATTATTTCATTATGCTCAACTGTTAATCTTATTGATGCTAAGCATCTTGTTTGAAAGTTACAGATTCAATGTTGTAGGTTGTGAACATGCTTCTACGAGACAATTCCTTGTTACAAGTGAATGCATGCCTCAATGGTTTTGTGAATTTACACTACCTCTATTCATTCCTTAACATTTGTTCATTTTGTGGATTCATTATTTTTTGGGGGAGTCTATGAGATAATCAAATCTATAGAAAACATTATACGCCATTTCTAAATAGAATTATTGTTATTGATTAGAACACAAAGTATCTACAAACAATCTATTTGCTTATGGTCAATCATTTGAAAAATGAGATGTATCTTATTGTTTCTCCCATCTAGAAGTACCTTGACCTTGATATTTTTTCACTTCCATTTATATATTTTCTTATAGGTCATCTGATCCATGGAATTCAAATATTTGATGATTCTATTTACAATATTGGACAAAAAACATGTGTAAGTGTGTAGATATTAGAATGTAATGAATATTAAACCGGTGCCTTAATCTCTAACTAATTTTACCAACTCAATTGAATTATCATATGTATAACCCTATGAGACAGTTTTAATAACTTGTTTTTCAAACAAGACCATCACCTCAAAGGTATCTTTATGATATTATAATTTAGATTTTCTGTTATAGTTAGTC
The DNA here is from genome assembly GCA_027943335.1 of Chamaecyparis obtusa. Classification (NCBI taxonomy): domain Eukaryota; kingdom Viridiplantae; phylum Streptophyta; class Pinopsida; order Cupressales; family Cupressaceae; genus Chamaecyparis; species Chamaecyparis obtusa. Next base: position 1,307,928 of record BSBK01000895.1, on the reverse strand, counting down.
TTACTGAATTTAACTTTACTTTGAAAGACCAGTAAGACAGGTTGAAGTTTGTCAACCAATTCTTGAAACTAATATTCAAACTGAAACTTAATTCAAAATATAATAACATAAGATACCACATTGAACCAATCTAGATGAAATAGATTTATCACAAAGAACTAATCAAACAATTGAAAAGATAGATACCATCAAATATGAAATAACACTTGATCCTTGTATTGAAATAGATATATAAGAATCAACTGGTTAGAGATGTCTTTTGCCAGCCTTGTATTTCCAGTGAACAAAAACCCAAAAAAATATTGTATATATCCTTACTCTCTTAAAATATTAGAATGACCCCTACATATAAGTGAGGTCTTAGTTACAAGTGGAGGGGCATACTGCTTCGCCAAAAGACACATAGCTACCTAACTGATAACTAAATCAACTAACAAACTAACTTAACTAAACACCAACTAAACCAACTACAATAAGAAATCATAAGAAACACTTTGGAAGATGGGTCAATCCCCAAGTAGCACGCCACATCTTTTGATATGCTCCAAATATGCCTCAGAAGCACATGTATCTGCATTGTGGGCGATGTCTCTGGCAGTGATCTCTAGCATGAGAAGTCATTCCATCTGCAAAGTAGACTCTTTTAACTCAATCCCATCTATATGAGTAGCATCGAGGGAAACATTGCTAGCATTCTTCAATCCATTTATCCTTATCTTTCAATTCTCCTATGTGATCAACAAAAGTAGGCAGTCCTTGTTTGATTGCATCTTTGAAATCTTCATACTATACTTCTCATTGCTTATCAAACTGTTCATGCTTTGAAATCACTTTGTTTATCTCCTCAATTTATTTTGTATCCGCTCCTTCCAAAATTCTTCTCATGCAACTTTACCCCAACCTGTTTATAATTTTGTTATGGGTTAGAGAATTATCCTTATTCTTTCTATATGCTTCCCACATATTTTCTAAAGTAATTTTTCAGTTTCTCAAATCTTTTGTGCAACAGAAAAGAAACAGTATCAATCCTTATAGTTTTTATTTTCATATTTAACTTTTGGTTCTCACTTTGTATCTTAGCATGCTTCTTTTTCCATTTTGAATTATCTAGAGAAGTCAACATGGACATGGGTAATCCACTTCCTTTTATGATTTCTTCATACATTCCCTTGTACCAATCCCTTTCCCTCACCAATCTGACCATTTGTGCTTTGTTCAACTTGGAAATGTCTATGCCTATATTTGTAGAGGTGATTGGATCAATTTCTCCAACTTTCAATTTTGTGCTTGAAAGCCTTGTCAAAATCAATAATCTTAGGCCTCTTGTTAGGCAGATATAATGCCCATAGCAACAGTGCTTCTTCATTCTCATCAAATCTTAAACCAATGAAAACACCATTGACTCCAGCCAAATCTAACTTAAAATCTTTATTTTTAGAATGCAAGATTCTATCAAAGATAAAGGAGGCATTGATGTCCCATCCTGGAAACAAGACAATACTAGCCTCTATCAACAATTGTCTACCTTTCTACGGGGTCATGGTAATTATCTCACCATCAATATCATCCTTCAGCTACTTCAACAACCTGGCCTCATTATCTGATGTTATATTTGGAATAGATTCCCTTAATTTATTACCTTTGATATTATACAAGAAATACTTAATTGTTTTGACTTGAAAAACTCATCAGTAGGAACAAAAAAAGAATGCTAATCTAGTCTGGTATCTGTATAGATCCCTAGCTTTGTTACAATCTGCTCATCTTTATCTAGCTCCTCCTCCACTTCTTTTGCCTACATCCTAGAAATGGATTCATATTCATCTGATCCACTTTCTGTATCCCCTTCTTGAGACTCAAGTTCTCTCGGTTGCTGCACCTTTTCATCCAATGCTTTGTTGTATTTGTCAATCACTCTTTGTACTTCCTCATCTTCGAGGTTCCTAAAAATATCTTCAACCTCTAATGCCTCATGGGGGTAATCCCCAAAATTTTGCTTCTTCTTACATAAATGCATGTATCCTTCTAGATCATAATTTTTTCTTGGACAATGCTCAAACAAAGTGAATTCATCCATTAACTTCTTCTCAATCACCTTGTAAGCCTTGGTTGAAACAATTGTGAAACCGCCAAAACTGAGCCTTCCTAGAAGAAAAGGTTGTTTATGAAAATTACCAAAGTGTTGTGCATTTGAAACACTCAATTGTATTACAATTTCCCAATAAGCTATTCTATATGGAACAATCTTTGGCAACATACATGGTATTCATTCAAACCCATAGATTCTAAAGCATGTAAAATTGGTATAGACATAACAATCTCCCCAATTATGATCAAATATTTTCTGTTGATCAAAATCCTTTTCTCTCAAGAATTCCCTCACTCAATTAGGAATTGACCTATTACAAGGGAAACCATACATCTGATAGATAGGCTTCACTATCCACTCTTCAAAATTAATGTAGTGTGACCTCATGTATTTGGAATCCCATACATATGTACTTAGTTGTACCAGTTTCTCTTCTCCCTCTCTATTTCTGAGGTTCAATTTGAAATATTTTTTCCAAATGACCCTTTTGTGTCCATAAAATAACACTAAATACATTAACAAAGTATAATGTCTGAATATTAAGCATTCATGAGTTTTGAGATTCAGAAAACCCTCATGTAATCTCTCCACCAAATATGATGCATAATCAAAGAGCCTAGGATCATACATTTGAATGTTTGAGGATAACATCATTGGCCCAATACTCATGAGGTCGGGTACTTTTAAAGCTCCTAGCTTTCCACAAGACAAGTATACTGAAAATATGGTCGAAACATATTCACATTAAAAGGTGGCCCATCCCGAGGTGTGAGTTTCCCAGATTCTTTTTTATGGACGGATAGCTTCCAACCATTATATGTAGTGTCCATTCTTTGGTACTCATCTTCTAATTCCACAAAAGACAAGGGCAAGTTGCAACCAGAATCTAAATTAAACACCTCACTCAGACTATCTATGGAGAATCAAATGAAAATACCTCCATTTGGGTCTTTAATACATCTTTCTGGTAGAACATAATTCCACACCAAAATATCTAGTACTTTCAAATTCACAAAGAAATTTGGGACAATTAACTTACCAAAATTTGTCATCCATGGATTTCATAGTGGCATCTCCTTGTTTCTTCTCAAATAGTGAAAGAGAAAAAACTCATAACCTCTAATTCTAGTTCGCACATCTCCAATATCTTTATACATATCTTCTAAATATCTCTTTCTAGCAAACATTTCTTCGATCTCCTCCACTTTGGGCCAAGAGCCTTCATTTGATCGATCATTTCTTGGTTTAGTCTTGTAACAAGAACATTCTCTTCTATTTTAGTTTTCTTCACTTTGGATTCTGTACTCTACATTGGTTTCCTTTTTCCTAAAGAACATGATTCCTCCATTTCTACGAGTTTAATCGCTACGAATTACCCTTATGTTCTAAAAATTCTCTTTGCCTTTACAAAATTTTGTGCACAAATTAGTTGGCCGGCAACAATCAATTTTCATAAATCTGCCTTGTGCGAATCCCTAGATTTATCTAGCCTGATGCAAGCATTAAATAAAATTCATTTGCTTCAATTTTTTATTTTCGAATTGATATGACAATGGCTCTTCATCGATGTAGGTTTCTTCGTTACACATAATCTTTGACGCCGTCGACATAACTATTTTATTTTCTTCTCTGAAGTCCTTCAGTCACTTCCTGATCGACATAGGTATTGTCGATAATTCTATTAGGTGTCGAGATAACTCTTTTTTTGTTCTAGCAATGGACGTAGCTACATTGATAGGCCCTTCGATATAACATTTCTTGATGCATACATTTTTTATCAGCTTTAGTCTCCTCGATCAATATGCTCTCCTACATCCTCAATCACTTCTATCTCCATATGTGTCCCTAATGATTTCATTGGGTGTCAGTAAAATGCAAAATCACTCATTCGAATTTTCTTAGCTATACCCTTTTGTTTCTCTTCATCGGGGTAGGTCTTTCCAATAGCCTCATCAGCTACTGATAAGAAAAGTTTTCTCCTCTGCCACTAGTGTATGTTTCACTGATGGGACTTATCAGTATATGTTATACTAACTTGTCATGCTTCTTAGACCTTTTGCTATGATTGGTTTAACTTTTCCGAATGTTACCAGTGATCGATTGACAAGAGTTATCCTGATAAAATGACATTGGTATAACTATCATCATCGGTATAATGCTTCAACAGGTTGACTGCCCCCAATGAAATTATCAGAATTATTTATGTTGATTGAAAAGAAACATGAAGTTTTTGGAGAAGGAAGAAGGCGGTTATGCCGATGGCGCTAAGAGAAGCTGTATTAAAATTTTTAAAACTTTATTTTCATTTGATTTGAAAGTCTTCACTGCATTTTCTCACTCGAAAGGTCAAATTCCCAAAAACATTTACTCTAGTTTATTTAGGCCTCTAGAGAAGGTGGAAGGAACGGTTCAAAGTTTGGATTAAGCACTAGTAGAGTGCCTAGTTGTTTTTCTTGATCCACTTATTTAAGACCAGTGATTTATTATTCTTCTGCTTGAGCATATGTAGTCATCCATATCCAAGAGTCTGATCAAGAGCTATAAGGAGCATTTGCAGCCAAACTACCAACAAACATAAAAGGTTGTAAGATATTCTAATAATTCAATGAAATGGACTATAATGAGACCATTAGTGATGCTTCGAACCAGCCGAGAGAGAGGCTTTTCATCAAAGAAATGGTCATGGAGAATGTCAAGTCATACACCAAAGAACAATGGGTTGGCCCCTTTCACAAGGTATGTAATCTTCGATTTAAATTTTTTTTTTTAATGAATGAACTTCATCAAATTTCACTAATTGATTACCTCGTTATTTTTTTTCTCTCAGTTCCACTAAGCAAAAACAACTCACATCACCAGGAGATCACTCCATTAACCTTTCAATTCATAGGATATCGATAAATCATTTAAAAACCCATGAATTTAATCTATGAAGGTTGTCACAAGATGAGGGAAGAATATTAAACTTAAATTTGTTGGTTCATCCCTATGTGTTAATATAAAAACATTACTTAACTTTGCACATTTTTTTGATCGACCATGTTGCTCCTTTTATGTGTATGTTTCCAATGAGCTACCCCATCTTTAAGGGTATTGTTGTATGCACCCAAAAATGGTCACCTAGACTTTGGGCCCCATTTATTTGATTTATCAACCTTGAATCAGTTTTATCAATAATCAATATTTGCAACATTATCAATTTCTTAATCAAATCTTAATTTCGATCATATATTGGATTTTTATCCTATGGGCTAACCATTTTATCCTAAGTTTTTATTTATTTAAAAGGAATATTTCCTCTCCTTTTATTAAATAAAAAGCCCCACCTTTTCTTCTTATCCTATGTTGCACAAATAAAGTATTATTCTTATTTTATAAAAAGGGAAAAAACACTTTTTGTCTCATATGGACACAAAAGTCAACTTCTATTTTCTCATTGGAGGATATTTGTGCACAAGGATCAAGCTTCCATTTTTCTCCACCGTTGATTAAGTCTTTTGCCTCTTAATCTCAATGGTCCATTTCACCTCATTTCTTATAAAAGGAGAGCTCTCTCCTTCATTTGCATCCATCTTTTTCATGCTAATGTTATGCTGCAGGTTTTCTAGGTGCATTTGGAGCTTTCTTGTTGCATTACATCTACATGCTTTCATAGTTTCCTTTCTTGCATTGTCATAGCATTCATAGCTTCATTCTTAGTATAGATTTTCCTTTTATGCAATAGATTAGCTCACATAGCTTAATTAGGGGAATTGTAATTCATTGCTATTTCCTTCATAGTTGCATTGTAATTTCATTTTGATAGATTAATTTTGCACTCATACTAGTTTCATTTGCATCTTGCACATTTGATTCATTTTGAGGATTTTGGCACTTTTGCCCTAGTCTTCAATTTTATGAATCTCTCATTGTATGGTTGACTAACAAAGTCACAAGTTTATAGCTCTAGCTAAGGGCAATTTTATCATAGTATCTTGCAACTCCATGCATAGAGAGCCATGGATTGATTTTTGAGGCCTTATTGTTGAGTGTCCTTGAATGTAATGATTCATAGAAGTGTGGTCACATTTTCACCATACATTTCTGGTGCTCACCGTGGGGTAGAGTGGATAGACTTTGTCATTTAGTTTCTTGCATTTTCATCATTTTTCAGATTAATTTTCGGATATTTTGCATTCTCTATTTTTCTGTCTCAGAGTATCGTGCGACACTTCTCAGGTATATCGCACGATAGACCTTATAATACGGGTGCGACACTTCACGCAAAGGAAGAATCACCCGCTAGTATTACGGTTTGTCGACTGGCATTGCGTGAAGTATCGCCCACATGTTCTGAAGTGTATCGCCTAGACTGAGGTATATCACCCGGGTACAGAAAATTGTGTCACGCGATTCTGGTAAAATCTGAGGTATATCGCCTGATCTAACAGAGACCTATATTTTAAGTTTTATCATCCGAATCGGATCATATTTAGTTTGCTGGTTTACTTTATTGCATTTAGATAGATCTAACTTGTATTTCTTAGCCTAGATTAGTCAATTTTTTGCATCATTTCCATTTAGATTTTGGATTTCCCTAACCATAATTGTCTAACAAGTTGTGGTTGTAGGGGCTTTGCTTGAAGGAGATTGCCATAAATTGCATACTAAAGGGCTACTAATGGTTTTTGCAGGGCTGCCCAAAGCATAATCAAAAGCAATTTTTATTTTTTTTCAAGTGTTTGTGATTTATTTCCTTTCAAATGTGGCATCTACTAATTGTTTTAGGAATCTTAATACCTTGTGGAAGAGATTTTGAGGTGGTAGGAGAAGTATGCTCTTCACCTTTAGGTGAACTAGAAAATCTTGACCCATCTTAAGGTTTTGGAAGCAAGGGGGTAATTGAATTTTCTTGGTGTGTTTGGGAGAAGTTTTTGAGATAGGGGAGTATGCTCTTCACCCTTGAGGTAAACCAAAAACTTTGAACCTCAAAAATCATCCACTCTTTGTTTAAATTTAGAATCCTTTAGCGGGCCTACTCTTGAGCAATCAAGAGGAACGACCCAAGTGGGGACAAGCCTTTTGTCGGCTATTCCAACTCACTATAATCTCAAGGCTACCTTGGATACTAAAAACCTTGGTAGACATAACACTTGTCTTTGCTTGATGTGAGTAGCTCATGAGATTGCGACCATGGGGAAAGCATTGAGCAAGAATGCTTAAGGTACTCTTGAGGCCGCAAGGTCTGAGTCCTCTATGAGGAGCAAGAGGGGTGTTATGAACGAAAGCCCTTACTAAGAACCATAGGTTAGAGGGCACCTATTTTAGCCGCTTATCTTCTTAGTGCAAGGATTGATCCAAGTGGACTAACTCGGATCACCCCAATATACTCACCATATGTGTCCCTTTGGTTGTGTTGTTTGACACTTCTATGACAAAGCCAATATCTCTTGTGGGCAACCACTTGGTGTGAGGCAAAGGGGCATCAAGTTGTGGGCTACGTTGGTAAGTATTGAGCCTTGTCTTGTAGGTAGATATTGTTTGAATTATCTTCGATTGTGTGATACCAGTGTAAACGTTCTCAACATACAAACAATCAGTAGCATTCATTAGGTGCAATTTTACTTTTGAATATCACAAGTGTTTGTCTTGGCAAGGTTGCTTTTGCCCTTGTTTCAAGTGTTTAAAGACATGTTTGATCCCCTACTATTTGCAAACCTGTCCAAATGCTATTAAATTTGTGATTGAAATCAAACATTTTCACCCTAACATTCAGAAAATCCAAAATCAGACCTTAAAAACTTGAAATTTTGCACAAATTGGTCAAAAACTGCATCAACATCACCTGCTTAAGAGAGAAATATCGTACAATAGTTCATACTAGACTGTGTCGCTTGACAGTTATTAGGTCTGTCGCCTATCAGTTTTGAGGTCTATCGCCTGACATTGTGAGAAGTATCGCCTGGTCCCAGGTTTATTGCCTAGCCTACGTGGGGTTGGTCGTTTGGAAGCTTTCAACAATATTCTTAGTTTCAGTCATTTAAGTTGCCTTAGTACGACTTGGCCTTTGAGTAGGTTATCTGACCTTGCTGTTAGAGACTTGTTTTGACTGCAAATTTTTGATTTTAGCCTTCTAGGGATCATTTTAATTGATTTATAAGGTTACTTTAAAAATAATTTGTCAAGTTAGAAAGATACTCCTAGTGAACAATTTGTCTTTAGAATTGTTGATTACACCCTTGGAGAATTCTGATCCTACTATTGTCCAAATCATTTTTCATATATCTCAATTTCGATTTGAATTTTGCCTAAGTCCAACCTCCTGATTCAAAAGTGCAATGGTATTCACCCTTTGATTTGAAGCACCTCTTTGACAATGTTGGTGATGCCTTTTATTTTCTATCTTTTCATTTTCTCTTTGGACAATAGAGAATCTCAATTATCCTAGGTTGGAATTGACACTTTGAGAGATTGACCCATCATTAAGAATCTCTTTCTTTCATGTTAGTTACAACAAGGTACCAAGTCAATCAAGGGAAGCGACCCCCTGTTGTCTTTAGCCAGTTACCACCAGTTAAGACTCGTCAACAGCACAAGGGAAAAGAACCCCTTTTCGATCAATCTCCTAAAAGTGAATCTGAGGTTTGTTTTAATCCAAAAGGTAATCCTAGTGAAGTGAGCACCTCTTTAGCACCACTTTCATCAAGTATGGACATGAGTTACACTTTCACTCGACAACAAAGAGAAGCCATGAATCAAACTCTTGAGGATATTTTCCAACGGCATAGGAGTACCAGAGTGTATGGTGGTTCTTCTCATGCTAGTCCACCTGGGTCATCCCCTAACAACACAAGGTATTTTGATGCTCATCAACGAACTGAGAGACATTATAGGCAAACTCACTCAGATTTAGGGTCACAACACGAGGACCAGAACAACGAGTCTAGTGACCACCACATCAACGTAGCCAACGCAATAAGGCATTCAAGACAATCTTCTCCACTTAAAGATACCTCTCGATATGCAAATACGAGATTGAAAAGCATTGAAAGGGAGAAGCAAGCCTATCTAGATGAACAAGCTGCCAAAAAGGAGAAATTTAGACAACTAGAGGAAGAGGAACGTGCATTATTGGACATAAGAAAAAGAGTCACCCAAGAAGAAGAAGATAGGCTCTATGCACAACAACTCCAAAATCAATTTAATGGGAGGGGTACCAATAGTGGGACCAACTCACCCCCATCTACCCCTTCACCAAGTCCTAGAAGAAGGTCAAGGACGCCCTCAAGGTCCCCAAGTCCTAGAGGAAGAAGGACCTCAAGATATGATCACCATAGGAGACGGTCACCTCATAGGCTTTCAAAACAACCCTCCCAACGAGTACATCATGGTTCACAACATGGAGGAAGTTATGCCAACTTTGATAAAATGGATTTTATGACTATGCAACAAGAACCATCTTTTCAAGCATATGTGGAACAAAACAAGGACCAATTCCTAGAAAGTCTCATCAACAAAGGTGCTAAGGTCCCATATAATTTTGATGTCCACCAAAAGATTAAGAAACAGAATCCTTCAACCAATGAGGTGATCATGCAAATGCAAAATGATATAGAAAGGATGAGGGCCCCTAAGAGCAAATTTAATTTGGACTCCATATGTCCCAACCCTATAGACAAAAAAGTGTGGTGATGATTGAATTTCCTAAGAAGGTTGAGTTCCCAACTTATGACAAATATGATGGCATTGGTATGATGGCATTGGTATGGAGTTCCCAAGGAGTCTAAAAGGTCAAGCTATGAGTGGTTCACCAACTTTACTCCTCCAGTGAAGACATTTAAAGAAATTGTCCAAAGATTTGTCCAAAATTTTTCTTACAATCTATCTAGGTCAGTCACAATGCTTGATTTGTGCAAACTCAAACAAAATCAAGGAGAACCTTTTGTCACCTTCTTGCAAAGATGGAGACGGTTATGCTCAAAGTATCCTAGGACAATTCCTGAGGAAGAAAGAATAGACATCATTGTGAGCAATTTAATACTAGAGCTAAGGTATGAGGTCAGGAAGATCCCATTTAATTCTTTCGATACCATGGTAGAAGTGGCATGTCGCATAGAGGATGTCCTAAAAGAACAAGGAATTTTGGCTAGACCAACTAATAACAACAATGGCCAAAACAACAACACTAATGGTAATAAGGACAAAAAGAACCCTTATTGGAACAAGAATAAGCAAGTGGTCAATGACGGAGTTGTTGACTCATCCCAACCTAAGAATGAAGGAGTTCTTAATCTCTCCAATGCAGTCCAAGCTATGAAGCCACAAACATCTTCAACACAACAAGAGAATAAACCCAAGTATCAAGCGAGACCTAAAATAGAAAAGAGGCAATTTACCAAACTTGGGGACTCCTATGTAGACATTTTCAAGACATTAATTGCTCATAATTTGGTGCACCCCCAAGATCCTGCAAAGCACCACATACCAGATTCTAAGCCTCATTGGTGGGATGAGAAGGCCTTTTGTGTCTTTCACAATGGAATTGGACATGATATAGAAAATTGTTTTAAACTTAAGCATCTTGTCCAAGATCTTATTGAAAGTGGATGATTACAAGTTGATGGTTTAACCACTAATGCGGATCACAAAGCTTTTAAAGAACCCTTGCCCAACTATGAGAAAGGAGAGAATTCTAGCAATAAGAATGGCAAGGCTGCTATTAACTACACCTACACAAATTCGGAGAATTTTATTAACATGCTCGATGTTGCTGATGATAATGTCAACATGATGAGAGGGAAAGACCCTTATGAATATGATGTGGATTTGACTCCTATGCCTGATGAAGGACTCGTTGTGGTCCTCACTCACGAAGGATGTCTCAACCCCTCAATGCCGTCACTAGGAGTCAATCTCAAGCTCCCATTGTTATTAGAGGTCCTAGCTCTAGTAAATCTAAGCAGCCTGTGTCAAAAGGTGCTCTCCCTAAATTTGCCTTTGGTCCTGATTCGAACTATAACCTTATTGATCAATTACAATGCACACCAGCGCAGATATCTATTTTTGAGCTTTTGGAATTGTCCCCCAGGCATAAGCGTGTCCTTGAGGATGCTTTGCGAGTGGCTAATATCCCTAATGATATAGATGTAGATCAATTCCAGAATATGGTCAACCACTTGGCTAGCCCTCACTACCTTACATTCTCAGAAGAAGATGACAAGTCAGTAAGCCACCCACACAATTTGGCCTTTCATATAGAGGTTATGATGCACAAGACCCATGTCAGGCGTGTGTTGATAGATGGGGGTGCTGGGCTTAATATTTGTTCTTTGAGCTTATTGAAGGCCTTGGGTTATTCAGAAGAAGTCATCGATAAAAAGAAGAAGATAACCATCAAGGCTTATGATGAAGCAGAACATAGTTCTAAAGGATTGGCTGTTCTTCCTATCCAAATTGGTCCTATAGAGAAAGATATTTTGTTTTAGATTGTTGATGCCGGTCCTTTGGCTTACAATATTTTGTTAGGTAGACCATGGATACATGAGATGCAAGCGGTCCCGTCTACTTATCATCAGTGTGTAAAGTTCCCTTACAATGGAATAGAAGTCTGCATACCCGGGGACAGCACACTGTCAGTCAACACAATCTCAGCAGGGTCTCACATTCCTTTGAATAGGGAGGCTAACACTTTTGATACTACATTTGAAAAATGCAAGAATAAATTCAAGACCATAGATCTTGGTATGAGGGATTACAAATTGGATTCATTCACAAAATTGCCAATTTCCCCTAGGTCTTATGGAAAACCTTCTCAAGAAATGAAGCCCTCGTCTTCAGCCATGACATTGTTCGATAAGTTTGTGGAATCCTCAGTTCTGATTCAAGAGGAAAAAGAAGAGGTTTCCATTAGGGATTGGATTTACCGAGAAGAGAAATACCTACATAATGAGAATTTTGCACCTTCCCCTAGAGCTTATGGGAGAGGGTATACATTGGTCAAGAATATGGGTTATCCAGGACATGGTCCCCTTAGTCATAGGTTGGATGCTAAGGCTGAACCTCTTAACCATGCCCTTTTTGGATGAAGGAATAAGTCAACAGTTAGCTTAGGTTTTGAAAATAAGAAACAAAAAAGTGTCCCTGTCTCAGCTGCGACAGACAGTGACAAGGACTCATACTACACACCTAATCTTTCTAATCAAAAAGACATGTCTGATGATTAGGTGCCTTCAATAAATCTCCTTTGGGGAGATTCAAAAGATTTGATAACTGATAGTACTCCTATCCTAGCTGCGATAGATAGTGACTATATGAATGCTAGACTGACAATGGAAAGTGTTGCTATCCTAGCTGCGACGGATAGTAACAATGCTAGTGTTAGAGAAGGGGAAACTCTTCCCAATCTTGAGGCTTCTACATCACAAGGCCCAAATAATGATTCAGGAACAGACTCACATGAGTTTGAATGGGACTCACTTTCAGATGCAACAGTTGATTTGGACATGGATGTTGTCCATACTTATAGTACTCAACCTAATGTGACCAACGAGCCTAGTGTAGGACTAGAGGATTGGACTCCTCGAATTACCTTAGTGGATGACACTTCGTTTGGTAGGACAAATCTTGACTCAAGTATCTTAGGACGGGACTTGATGAATCCCGATTGTATGGTCACTAGAGATAACACCTTCCACATAAATAATGTTGAACCAATCATTGACTTACCCCTTGTTCACTACGACCTAATTGACTGGTCTCAGCGACATCAAGAGCCTAAACTCGTCACTTTTCAGAATGACTACAAAATTGTCTGCTATCTGAATGCTCTTGAACCTGTAGTCTCTTCCACCAGTGAACCAACAACAAGTATGATAGAGCCTGATATTAAGTACCTCAGTCTAAAAATAAAAGAAAATAAAAAAAAGAAAAATAGGTCTGATGGTGAAAACCACTTTGTGGCGGTGTCAGAACCAAAAATAGTAAAAAGAAAAGACGTATCCGAGGGTGAAAACCTCTTTCAGGTGCCTAAGGATGGGGTACTTAATAACTTGCCAAGTTACTTCCAAGATAGGTCATCAGTTCTTATTGAGCCTACGCAACCAGTGAATGTGAATATAGAAGAGGCTTCCCAAATAGTGCACCTAGCTCAGTCTCTATCAGTTGAAGAAAAAGAAGCATATACTAAGTTTTTGCAAAAGAAGAAAATCAACTTTGCTTGGACATATTCAGATATGCTAGGGCTTGACACTAATCTTATTATGCATCATCTATCTATATCTCCATGAATAAAACTGGTCAAGCAAAAGTTGAGGAAAATGCATCCTCACATAGCTCTCCTTGTTAAAGCTGAATTATAAAAACTCCTCAGTGCAGGATTTATTAGAGCTATCGATTATGCTGAGTGGATCTCAAACATTGTTCTAGTTTCAAAGCATGATGGATCCATTCATGTATGCACATACTTCAGAGACCTTAACAAAGCGTGCCCAAAGGATGACTTCCCACTCCCTAACATAGACATGATAGTGGATATGACTGTGGGCTATGAGATATACTCTTTAATGGATGGTTTTTTTGGCTATAACCAAATAAAAATAGCTCCTAAAGATCAAGAGAAAATAACTTTCACATGTGCATGGGGAACCTATTGTTGGAACGTCATGCCATTTGGCCTAAAGAATGTAGGAGCAACATACCAACGAGCTATGACCATAATTTTTCATGATATGATGCATAAGAACATGGAAGATTATGTGGATGATACCTTGGCTAAATATAGAAAATGGGATACACACCTTGATGATCTGGAAGTAATTCTAGATCGCATGGCACAGTTTCAGCTTAGATTGAATCCGAAAAAGTGTGCATTTAGAGTTGCCTCAGGTAAACTCCTAGGATTCATAATTTCAGCAAAAGGAATAGAGGTTGATCCTGAAAAGGTCCAAGCTATATTAGATATGCCACCTCCAAGAAATGTTAGTCAGATGAGAAGTCTTCAGGGATGACTCCAATCCATAAGGAGGTTTATTTCACAACTTGCAGATAGAGCACAACCATTCAATAAAATGTTGCATAAGGGAGCCACATGTGCTTGGAATGAGGATTTCCAAAAGAGCCTTGATCAAATAAAATAGTATTTGGCTAATCCTCTGATTTTGATGCCGCCTATTCCTGGGAAACCATTGATTTTATACATTTCAGCAACAGAGTCTTCCTTGGGGGCATTGCTGGCTCAATTAGATGATACCGGGAAAGAAAGGGCCATTTACTACATTAGTCGTACTCTAGTATCTTATGAGATTAATTATAATAGCATTGAAAAGTCTTGTCTGGCAGTAGTGTTTGCTTCCCAAAAGTTGCAACACTATATGCTTGCTCATACTATACATTTAGTTGCAAAAATTGATCCTCTTAAGTACTTGCTTAGTAAGGCTGCCCTCACGGGTAGACTTGCTAAGTGGATGCTGGTTTTATCTAAGTTTGATATAGAGTACATTGAAAGAAAGGCCATAAAAGGGAAAGCTATTGCTGACCAATTAGTTGATTTCCCAGTTAAGGATAGTATGCCTATTCAGGTAGAATTCCTAGATGAACACATATTGTATATGACTACCCGCACTTGGAAGATGTTCTTTGATGGTTCCCACATGCAAAATGGATCAAGTGCTGGAGTATTATTTGTCTCTCCACATGGGTTCAACATTCCAAAATCTTACAAACTTTTATTCCCATGTACAAATAATATTGCCGAATATAAAGCTTTGACCAATGGATTGAAAATGGCTATAGAGTGGAACATAACAGAGTTACATGTCTTTGGGGATTCACAGTTAATTATCAACCAAGTCAATAAGGAGTATCAAACCAAAGATGATAAATTGATACCTTACAAAAAGATGGTTGAATCATTGAGACGTTACTTTACATTTGTGACATTTCAACAAATCCCTAGGATAGAGAACAAAGCTGCAGATGCTATGGCCACATTAGTTTCACTCCTTCAGTTGGAACAACATGAATCAAGATTTGAATTCCTGGTGGAAGAGCTACACCATCCCATATTTGACTCATCTGAAAGCCATGTCATTTGTACCCTGGTCACTCATGAGTCTTCCTAATATGGTGCTATCTATTCATATCTCCGTGATGGCATCATCCCTGACACATTCAATCGTTCTAAACATCGAAACCTTGTCCGTAATGCCTCTCACCACACCCTTATCTCTGGTGATTTGTATAGGAGGGGTTTAGATGGGACACTTCTTAGGTGCTTGGAAAAGGAGGAATCCAACCAAGCATTAGCAGACATTCACGAGGGCATTTGTGGTGGACATTCCAATGGTCTTGCCATGGTCTGAAGGTTGCTTAGGGTGGGCTATTATTGGCCCACAATGCAAACAAATGCAGTAGCTTTCTCTAAGTCTTGTGAGAAATGTCAAAAACATGGAAACCTGATTCATGCTCCAAGGGGGGAGCTAATTCCTTCTATTTCTCATTGGCCATTTTAGTGCTGGGCGTTTGACCTTGTGGGGAAAATTCACCCCAACTCATCAGGTGGACATAAGTTTATCATCACAACTACTGATTATTTCACGAAATGGGTAGAGGCA
The DNA here is from genome assembly GCA_027943335.1 of Chamaecyparis obtusa. Lineage (NCBI taxonomy): Eukaryota > Viridiplantae > Streptophyta > Pinopsida > Cupressales > Cupressaceae > Chamaecyparis > Chamaecyparis obtusa. Next base: position 1,292,250 of record BSBK01000895.1, on the reverse strand, counting down.
GTCCCTCTTTCTGTTGCCTCAGGCAAAATAGTTTCCCTATTTATTCTGAATCATATTATTTTCCGATTTGGAGTGCCTTCTGAGATTATTACTGATAATGGAGGTCAATTCAAGAACAAGGACCTAAAGCATTTATGCAAAAAGTTTAAAATCAAACAACATTGGTCCTCTATCTATTTTCCACAAGGAAATGGACACGCAGAAGCCTCTAATAAAACCATTCTTAAAATCCTTCATAGAATAGTACACAAGAATGGTAGAGATTGGCACTTGCAAATTAATCCAACACTATGGGCTTACAGAACCAGCATCCGCACACCTACATGAGCTACTCCTTTTGCACTCACCTATGGTTCTGAAGCAGTATTGCCTTTAGAAGTAGAGATACCTTCACTTAGAATCTCTCTCAAAGGTTTGATTACAGATGAGGATTACCGTGCCATGAGGTTACAAGAACTAGAACTTCTAGATGAGAAGCGTAAGGCTTCCTTTGATCACATGAGAGTATATCAGAAGCGTATGTCCAAAGCATTCAACAAGAAGGTTCACCCTAGGGAATTTCAAATAGGTGATCTTATTTTGCAAGAGAACCCTAAGAATCAATAGAATAGAGAACAAAAGGGCAAGTTTGAACCTAATTGGCTTGGACCATACATTGTTACAGCAGCTTTTGGTACAGGTGCATATTTACTGTCGAATGAAAATGGAGAACAGCTCCCTGAGCCCATCAACATTTTGCACCTAAAGAAGTTCTATCCTTGATGCCCATTTCTGTCTGGGGGCATCCTTTGTACATATTTTATGATCCTGAAAAAATACCAAAAAAATATATATATGATGCTGAAAAAATCCTAAAAAGCATATACAGTCCTGAAAAAATACAAAAAAATAAAAAAATGCAAAAAATTCAAAAAAATAGAAAAAGTGCCTTGGTGAAAACCTAGAAATAGGCGCCTTGGTAGCAAAAATACAAAAAAAAAAAAAAAAAAGAGAAAAATTGCAATAAATCCAAGTGGTGAAAACTTGGAAACAGGCACTACTTGAGGCCTTTGCACTCCTATTTGTTAGCATGCGCCCTTGACACTGAGCCTTTCTCCATCATGTCTTGACCTTCTTTGGTGTAGTCTGGAATTGGTCTTTATCTTTGTCTAGGGGGGATAACTGTTAGCATAGGTCCTTTAGGTGCGTTTGTCTCTTGGGGCATTTCACAAACAGATGTTTTTCAACACCACCCCAAACTGTGTTTTTCAACACTACCCTTGCGTCAAGTGTTTCTTAACACTTATCAAATGTCTTACCCAATAGTCTAAGTATGATGTGATATTGCTCATTTGCAGAAGCGATACTTGGAGTTTGACTCTATGACCAACACACACGCACTTAGACAATCAACTCGCTTGAGATATGTTGACTTTATTTTTCTTTGTGTGCTATCTATGAGGATTTCTTTGATGAGTGGTCTCTCCCTGAGAAGTTTTCAATGATGCATAGCTAGAAGACTGAGGGTATGAGAACATGTTTTCTTTCTTTATCTGCTTGTGGGTATATTTTGTTGATCCTAACTATCATGAGCATTTATGCCGGTCTTACTTGACACTACAGATTGACAAGGTATTATCCTTGACTGCTTTATGTGAGTACATGCTTCTAGCTATCCTAACCTTCATGTGTCTTGATACAAGCATAATCTCACCATATTAAAATTAGGTAATCTCACTGCACTAGTCATCTTGACCTACATGTCTTTGATGCCTAGGTGAGATTTCCACATTTCTATCTGATAAAGATCATATTCATATCCACATAGTCATGCTAGTGTGCATTGTATGACTTACAGCACTACCTAATGCTCGATGATGATAATTAGATGTCTATAAGCGTTGTGACCTTGCAAGTCAACCACTTTTCATAATAGCTTGCATTTTTAGGTTCATATTAGTCTAGTTTTGCACTTTGAATATGGAGAGAACTCTCCTTTTCATCTCACATGGACCTGTCAGTCGACTGCGCTCATCTTTCCTTCTTCTTGATCACATCTTCCACTCCTTGTCTTTTTCATCTTGAACCTGCTCCTATCATCAAAAAGGGTTAATCATATCATCATGTCTATCTTTCAAAAAATGTCATTTTCAGAAACATGAGTCTATATCATATATATGAGAATCAAACATACATCTATGAGAGATAACATACATAAGCACATACATAAACATTTTGAGCGAAGTAAGACAAGACAATACATATGAAAACTGATACACATCCAAGTGAGACAATCAAATATCATACATCAAACATCCAGTATATCTCATATATAAAAGCAAAGCCATGGTACAATGTCATCACTGATATAAACCATACAAATGAGATCCCAACTAGATCGAAGTCTCAATAGCATCATCTGACATAAATCTAAGCCTAAGCCCTAGACCTAGGATGCGTTGGTGTCATCATGTGGTGCTGGTGGAGGTGGAGGAGGTGGGGCTGCTGCCCTGTCATGCACCATGTCTGATGCCCCTGCCCTTTGAGAGTAGGATGGTGCTCTCTGACCCTCTGGCACTGCCTAGAGATAGAGTCCGTGATAATATGTAGCTCTGGCTGTCTCCTGTCAGATCTCTAGTGTAGCTGCCTGTGCTACCATCTCACGGCATGCTATCTCTACCTTGAGATCTCTCATCTGCTGATCTCTCTCTGATCTCAGATCTACTAGCTGCTGATCTCATACTGCTATAGTCATCCTCAGCTGCTGGATCTTTGCCTCGAGAGTCTGAATGCGGGCTCTCAAACCATCCCTTGCCGTTGGATCTACTTGTATCTGTGGTGGTACCTATCCTTGTGCCTGCTCTTGAGAAGGCCTCTGTACCTCTTCACTCCCTGAGCCCTGACCTCATGGCCATTTTCGGCCACCAACTCTAGATCCCTCTCCCACCTCTCTAACCTAGCCTCCTCCTTTGTCCTCATCATCTCCTCCGTCCCCTCCTCCCGGAGCAACCTGTGCCACATCTGGTATGGTGAACTAAGGGAATGGTGCCCTCCATTTCTCTGCCTTATACGCTGCATCGGCTCCCACATCTGCCATGTCTGGGAGATACTCCTAGGGTTCCCTCCTGATCCCAGCTGTCTCCTCGATAGCCGCTGATAGTCTAACATGGGTAGCCACCCATGTCCCTCCTCATCTCTGGCCCTCACATATGTAGTGGTCTCTGTAGAGACTCGCTACTACCTCCCAAACTATCGCCATACCCGAGTGATGCAGAACCTCTCAACAATCTCTAAGTGTCAGCCTACCAGTGGTCGGGTACATAGCATGTAGCTCAGCTCATCCTCTACATCACCCCATGCCTCAACATCTCTGTATGGCCTCCATGTGAATGAGGTCATCTCATCTAGAATCTACTTGTAATGTGTCACATCCCCTATACGAGCATGTGATATGAAACCTACATATCTATAAATATATGGGTATCTCCTCTCTCTCGGCTGAACCCTGGGGCGCATCACAGCAATGTGCTCCCATGCCCACACCTGTGCCAGGATGGTCCCTCACGCCCATGTTCAACCATCCCTGTAGATGACCTCATGCAAATCATGATACATCTCTACCAGTATGGTAGGACCCCACTCCATACGTCATGGTCTCCCTACCAAGTCCACTAGTAACTTGCCCCAGCCGAGAGGAAATCCCTTCTGATTGCGGTCAGTCATCAGGATCTGTGAGATAAGTGATGCCACAATGCATGGCACCGGGAAGTCTCTACCAAAATCATCTATCAGCCTCTCCCAACTAATATGCCTATCTAGAATGGTGACATCCTGGAACATCTCCTGTATCAATCATCACCCCTCGGTGGCATCCTGATCATAATACACCTGTGCCAACACACAAATCATGTTAGTTTTCATTATATGAAAACTTTACACTTACACAATTATATCTCAAAACATGATTTTACTTACAGGCTCGCCATGGCATGGTACCCACATGATCTTGTAGACATCCTCTAATGTGATGGATGCCTCTCCTATCGGCAAGTGAAAAGTGTTGTGCTCACTATGCCATCACTCTACCAAGGTTGTTAGTAGCCCATGATCAGCTCTGATGTAGGGGAACCTCAACAGGTACTAGAATCCCATCGCTTTGATGTCGTCCTCACCTGGATCATCTAGGTTCCGGACACATCTCAATCCCACCACCTTCGGCACTCTAATGATCAACGCTAGAAAGACCTCCTACAAATCATTCAACCAAGCCATATGTCAGTGCATACTATGATGAAAATTAGTACAAGACACTTAAAGCACAACTATTGTCTAGACCCATGTCTTACTTTGCTCAAAATGATCCAAATTTTAAGTTTTACGGAGAAGTATCGTGCGATACTTCTCTCTATATTAGTGCGATACACCTTTGGCCGTGTGATACTTCACTCGGTATCATGCGATATTTCACCAGCTATTGTGCGATACTGCTATCTATATGCATGCGATACTTTGGGGACCCGCGAAGTATCACACGATGTTTGATCCCAAAGGGCACGATACTTCTAAAGTATCGCACGATAGTTTGCCTAAAACTAAAAATTTCAAAATTTCAAAATTTCAAAACGTGCTAAATTTGCATTAAATGCTATAAATGACCCAAACAACGGCTAGTTTTCGAATACATACCGGGGCACCATAATGTGGAGGCCGATTGTGCAACCCAGAGTGCTCAAATCGGTGTTTGTGGATGGGAACTTCTACTGGTTGAGCCATTGCTATCTCTCAGAGCTCTAGATTCTCAAATAGTTAAAAGTCAAATGATTTTGAAAATGACATTTTCACCCCTTATATAGCATTTTGACTTTTTGACCAATTTTTGAAACACCTCAGAATTGTGTGAAAATTGTACCCCTAGCTAATTTTGACGTCCTGGATCCATTTTCAGACTCAAAATCAAAATTTGATGTCATCTTGCTAGTCAAAATCATGTTTCAAATCTTCTCCCTCTTCTGCGTAGTCGACTGACTTTTTGAGGCATAATTTGATTTTCGATGGACTTTCTTCCTTCCATGCCTCTCAAATTTTCTAGTCTTCTATTTCTATTCTTCTACTTCCTCACCGGGGCATGTTTTCATTGCCTAATGGTTATCCTATTATCATTTATCTTCGATTATGATTTCATTTTGATTTGATTATCTTTTATCGATTTTCTGTTCTCCTCTATCTGATTTTGATTTCGATTTCAATTCCGAGGGGGTAGTACCTATGGGATTCTCATCCCTAATTCTCTTGATTTTCCTGATTCAGACATCTTTTGTGAGCTTTTGCTCAAATTTGAGATTCTTATCTCTTACTTTGAATGTGATCCTGAATCAACCTCATGTTCAAAGGCCTTTGTTTGTGTTTGTTCGGGTGTGATCCCGAATCGACCTCACATCTGAGTTGTTTTGTGATCCCAGATCGATCTCACATTTCAACTTCATTCTTTGACTACATGTGTTCCCAAATCGATCACACATTAGTCAAAGAGGGGAAAATGTATGCACCCAAAAATGGTCGCCTAGACTTTGGGCCCCATTTATTTGATTTATCAACCCTGAATCAGTTTTATCAATAATCAATATTTGCAACATTATCAATTTCTTAATCAAATCTTAATTTCGATCATATATTGGATTTTTATCCTATGGGCTAACCATTTTATCCTAAGTTTTTATTTATTTAAAAGGAATATTTCCTCTCCTTTTATTAAATAAAAAGCCCCACCTTTTCTTCTTATCCTATGTTGCACAAATAAAGTATTATTCTTATTTTATAAAAAGGGAAAAAACACTTTTTGTCTCATATGGACACAAAAGTCAACTCCTATTTTCTCATTGGAGGATATTTGTGCACAAAGATCAAGCTTCCATTTTTCTCCACCGTTGATTAAGTCTTTTGCCTCTTAATCTCAATGGTCCATTTCACCTCATTTCTTATAAAAGGAGAGCTCTCTCCTTCATTTGCATCCATCTTTTTCATTCTAATGTTATGCTGCAAGTTTTCTAGGTGCATTTGGAGCTTTTGAAGATTTGGAGCTTTCTTGTTGCATTACATCTACATGCTTTCATAGTTTCCTTTCTTGCATTGTCATAGCATTCATAGCTTCATTCTTAGTATAGATTTTCCTTTTATGCAATAGATTAGCTCACATAGCTTAATTAGGGGAATTGTAATTCATTGCTATTTCCTTCATAGTTGCACTGTACTTTCATTTTGATAGATTAATTTTGCACTCATACTAGTTTCATTTGCATCTTGCACATTTGATTCATTTTGAGGATTTTGGCACTTTTGCCCTAGTCTTCAATTTTATGAATCTCTCATTGTATGGTTGACTAACAAGGTCACAAGTTTATAGCTCTAGCTGAGGGCAATTTTATCATAGTATCTTGCAACTCCATGCATAGAGAGCTATGGATCGATTTTTGAGGCCTTATTGTTGAGTGTCCTTGAATGTAATGATTCATAGAAGTGTGGTCACATTTTCACCATACAATTGTCTATCTAGCAAACTAAAATGTAAAATATTTAAAGAAAGTTTGAAAAAAATTCTTAGGTGTCCTCCTTGATAAGATATATGTTTTACTTTTTTGTTTAGATGTTTCCTTCTTTGGACAACAATGTCTAAACAATAAACTAAAACATGTATCTTACCAAGGGGGACACTTAGAAAATTTCTCAAACTTGCTTTATATATTTTACATTTTAGTTTGATGGATAGACACTACCATCTTTAATCACTAGGGAAATATATATTATTTGTTTAGTTGTTAATACCCTCAATAAAAAATTTAAAACTTTATTTCCATTTGATTTAAAAGTCTTCACTGCATTTTTCTGCTTGAAAGGCCAAATTCTTGACAAAATTTACTCTTGTTTCTTTAGGCCTATAGCGAAGATGGAAGGAATGATTCAAAGTCTGGATTAAGAAGTAGTAGAGTGCCTAGTTGTTTCACTTGATCCAGTTGTTTAAGACTAGTGATTTCTTCTTCTATTCGAGCATATGCAGTCCTAGATCCATATCCAAGAGTCTGTTCGAGAGTTATAAGGAGCATTTGGAACAAAAGTACCAACAATCATATTAGGTTGTAAGATCTTCTAATAATTCAACCAAAATGGACTGCAATGAGACCACTAGTGATGCTTCAAACCAGCTGAGAGAGAGGCTTTTCATCAAAGAAATGGTCATGGAGAATTTCAAGTCATCCACCAAAGAATAGAGGGTTGGCTTGTTTCACAAGGTATGTAATCTTTGATTTTTTTTTGAATGAATGAATGAAACATAATTTGATCACCAGGGAAACATACATTGTTTGTTTAGTACTTATTAATACCCTCTATAAAATTTTTAAAACTTTATTTCCCTTTGATTTGAAAGTCTTCACTGCATTTTCCCGCTCGAAAGGCCAAATTCATGAGAACATTTACTCTAGTTTCTTTAGGCCTCTAGCGAAGGTGGAAGGAATAGTTCAAAGTCTGGATTAAGAAGTAGTAGAGTTCCTAGTTGTTTCTCTTGATCCAATTATTTACAACTAGTGATTTCTTCTTTTGTTTGATCATATGCAGCCCCAAATCCATATTCAAGAGCTTTAAGGAGCATTTGCAACCAAAGGATCAACAATCATATAAGGCTATAAGATCTAATAATTCAAATGAAATGGAATGCAACATGACTACTGGTGATGCTTTGAACCAGCCAAGAGAGAGGCTTTTCATCAGAGAAATGGTCATGGATAATTTCAAGTCATCCACCAAAGAACAAAGGGTTGGCCCTTTTCACAAGGTATGTAATCTTCATTTTTTTTCAATGAATGAATTTTGTCAATTTTCACTAATTGATTGCCTTGTTATTTTTCTTCTGACAGTTCCACTGAGCAAAAAAAACTCGCATCACTAGGAGATCACTCCATTAAACTTTCAATTCATACACTGATATAAATGTATATGAAACTTAAGTGATCCCTCAATATGGCAAGTGAATTCTTGAGATAGACCAAATACTGAACATATAAATAACTGAATATTTGAACACTGAAAAAATGATTCAACCAAATGCTTTTGACAATGTGTTTTAAAATAGTGTATTACTTGTAAAAGAATGAATATTTAGATGAATGCTTTATAAATGCAAATGTAAAGCAAATTCTAGAGATTAACAACAAACCAGTGCCTTCTCCTTCTCAGGTGATGAATATGTATCTTTATGATTATAGGCATAACCTTACAAGTCAGTTTTAAACTATCAACCAAATGGATTCTATATGTTCAAGTAATTTGAATTTATATTGCAGTCAACCTTATTGATTTTAACTTTTCTCAGAAAGGCCAACAAGATAGAATAAATTTGATAACCAATCTTTATCCTGATGATTCAACTATTACATATTCAAAATACTATTCCATAAGTCTACACATTTGGCATCTATTTTATGAAACATATATCATAAGGAACTAGTCAGTAAAGATGACAAAATCACACCTTTGAAAAAAGAATAACTCCTGATTTGTATCAAGCCTGAGAATATGATTACATACAGTTGGACATATTGTTTGAAGAAAACATCAATTGTGCATTAAAAAAATATTATGATAGATGTCCCTTTTTTTTTTTTTTTCGTTTAAGTCTTGGTACCCCTTTTTATAAATAATAAAAGGCGCAACATTAGCTTCAGACCATTACAAAATGTTTTTTAAAAATGATAATCTCGGATACCTAATTACAAACTAAACAATAAAATAAAATGAACTCATCATGGAATAAAAGGGACACCGTTAATTGGAATCAGACTAATTAACTCCAGTAACTTGTTTTGGAAGTCAAGTAGAACCCACTCTCCATTGTTCTCCTGTACATCTCCAAAAAGCTTACACAGTTCATCTTTGTCTTGCTCCACTTCTAATTCTAGCACACCACTCTGGTATGCAACATAACTTGTCCTTAGATCCCAAGCGACAGTGAGGAGGCTGGTAACATATCCAATTGATCTTCTTCTACCTCATTCAAATATGGTTGTTGGACAAGTCTTGGTTCTTCATTTTTAGGGCCAAAAATTATTGGAAGTCCCATCTTAGCAACCAGATGACATCGTTAATCTACTCAGACTTCTTGTAAAACCACCAAACATTTGGTTGCTTATAACAAAAGGTAGAATGTACTAAATATTCACAATCTGCAAGGGCATTTCCAATGAATTTTCCTTGTGCCACGTATTGCTTCATCTAAATTGAACATTAATAATATTCTTTCATTCAACTTTTTGAAAACTGAATTGATGTGACAAAAAAATTTCATTGGTGTAGGTTCCACCGACAATGAATTCTCTTAGCACCATCAGCATAACCACCTTCTTCCTTCTCTAAAAACTTCATGTTGATTTTCAATTGGCATAGGTAATACTGATAATTTCATTGGCGAAACATACACTAGTGGTAGAGGAGAAATCTTGTCTTGCCAATAGCTGATGAGGCTATCAGAAAGACCTACCCCAATTAAGACAAACATAAGGGTAGCTTATAGGTAAAGGTTGTGCTGATAATGGTCATCAGTATAGCTAAGCAAATTGGAATGAACGATTTTGTGTTTTATCGACACCCGATGAACTCATTGGGGACACATATGGTGAAAGTGATTGAGGATGTGAAGAGCATATTGGTGGGGGAGGCTAAGGCTAATAGAAAATGTATGTATTGGGAAAGGTTATACCGAAGGGCCTATTGGTGTAGCTATGTCCATCTCTAGAACACAAAAAGAGCTATCCGAACACCCGATATAATTGTCGGCAGTACCTATACTGATAAGGAAGTGACCAAAGGACTTCAGTTGCCATACCTATGATGAAACAAATGTTGTAGGTATGGAAACATAGTAATCAATGTTCTAGTCATAATTCTGATGAAAAACATAAGAGAACCGAGAAGACGGTAGTCAGACTTTTGATGAGACTTTGTTGAAAAACCACCCTTTGTCCAAATTCTATTAGGAATACCCTCGATGTATTTTTGTCTGAATTCGAACAAAGAGTTGCCATTAATCTGATAGAAATGTAACATGTATGACAACATATTTGTCTTCGTTCGCTTTGGAATTCTGACGAATGGAAAAAGAGAACCGATGAAAAAGTAATCAGACTTGCAACGAGAGTTCATTGAAAAACCGCCCTATGTTACGAATATATTTATGACATGGTTTTGTCAGAAATACAACATGTTATTCATCATCATAAATTTTGATGTGTACTCTGTTGTCGAAAGCTCTGAAAAAAATATAACAACACGAAATCTCCTTGATGTTTATCAAAATTTTGACGTATTATTGTCCAAATTTAGATGAAGAGTCATAGGAAATTTGACCCAAATGTAATAGTGATGATGCATAACCTTTTTTTGAAAGGAAAAAAATGTGATTCTTTCAAATTTTAGGTTTGTATTACTGATGTCTAGTGATTGCAATTGGTTTCATAATATTACATGTTGAGTATATTTTATTTTATTAAGTTTTGATGCTAAGTTAATTATAATTTAGACATTGGTTTAGTTTTAAACTCATAACTTGTTGTGTGTGTATCAAAATTATTATTATTTTAGTTGGAAAGAGGACATCAATACCTAATGCATATATATTTTTCAAATTTTTTAAAAACTAGTTTACTATTTTTTGATAAGCGTTTAACAAAGAAGTTGATATTTGGTGAAAAACCTATGTTTAGTTAAACTAAAAAAACCAATTCATAATAAACTTAATATACATTAAAAATTTGATAATTGGAAAGCTCACTTCAAGTACTAATATCTTGCATTTGGATTTATCAAGATTGTTCCATTTGAGCCTTCAACTAGAGCTTTAAAGGCCAAAAATCTATAGATTTTTGGAGAGATAGGGGAAGAGATGCACAATATGCATGTTCAATCGAAAGGGGTTCGATCAAACATTCTAGGGTTTTATATAACATATGTGGCATTAAATATTTGAACATATGTTCTAGTGTTCGATCAAACATATGTTCTCTTTAATAAAAAATCGTATGAATCATGAGTTTTGATCGAAAGTGTATCTTGTTCAATCAAAACTTTTTGTTTGATTGAACATGTTTCCTAATCATTTTGCCCATGCCCGTGCATTTCATTTGTGGTTGAAAGTGTAACCCACTATTGTGGGATCACCGTACAATCAGGTTGAAACATTCTATGGATGTAGGGAGCTATAAAGGTGTTAGACGATGCACATAGGATTATTACGCTATAGAAATTAAGGATCCCAAGTCCAAGGAACATTAATGTCTTAGAAATTTAATAAAATAAAATAAGTTATTTGTGCTTATGATACAACTACCGATCCATAAGAGACATCAATATAATGGAAATATTAATGTAGATCCATGTACTTTGTTCTCCAATTGACCCATTGTTCACTTCATTGCTTTAGGTCTAGCTCCAAATTACACCTAGATTACTTTAAACCTATAAGGATGTTGCAAGATGTGTGTTCTGATTATACATGGAGGGATTCAAGAATGAAACATTTTGGATTTATAAGTTGAAATATACAACTATAGGGACACAAATATGACTAATTTCATGTAGTCTTCAAAAAATACCATGGAGAAGAATCATCACTTTCTTGGAGGTTGTACCAAAAATTTGCAGGCCCTCTTATATCTTTCGTGGGATCTTATAACTACTAAGAATAGTATTGTCATTACAATACCTAGGGAAAACTATCCCATAGAAGATTTTTTATTCTAATCGTTAAATATTTCCTTTATCTATAATCTATTATCAAAATGCCTCTATTGATGATTTCATCCTTCCATGGTCATTTCTCTATTACCAACCTTAATTTAACTCTATTCTTAAACAAATTTTTAACACCACTAACATCATCAATGCAATCCCTATCAACAGTTTCATTAATTTAAAAAATTAAATCTCAAACAATATTATGTAAAAATTATAAATATTCATTTTAAGTAAAAGTTTTAACAATAATTTGTGATTTCAAGAAAAAAAGTTTATTTTTTCAAAATAAAACCATCCATCAAAATCACGTTTATCTATAATTACCCATTACAACTATTTAATTACATTGAGAGGTGTTCCTACAATCACATGTTGGCATCAATAAAACCCCTTTAGATTTAAATTGACATCTTAATGATCTTCAAAGATTCATACAATGGTTGGGTTACATATTGTGGTTGAAAACACTAGAAGAGAAAAAGGATCGAGAGGCATTTGTAGTGAAAACACAACTATGGACATAAAAACACAAAGCAGTTTATTGTGACATTCTCCAAGGTTATCCTAAAATATGCATCCTTGGTAGTGTTGGATACAATTGTCTGAGGGAGATTGTTGGATACAATTGTCTAATTGTGTGTTGTCTTTGATGTCACACAAATGTCATATCAATAAGCAGTTCTGTGTGTCTACCGAGCTCAGTCGGTCAGCAAGGCGGTTTTCGGTGTCTACCGAGATCTCTTAGGCATCAAAGGAAAGTATGGCAGAAAATAGTGTTAACCGAGCTTCCATGGTTATCGAAGGAAATTTAGTGTTTACTGAGTTCACTTGGTCACCAAAGGAAATCTTTTTAGGATTAGTGTTTACCGAGCAAGGTCGACCCAATAAAGGATTTTGTTAATTTGAGAAATAAAGTTTGTTTATTCCAGCCGACTATTGTAATGAGTGTTAATGTTTGTAATGATTATTAGTGCCAAATTGACAATCTGAATGGTATATATAGAAGGTCAAGTGGTGAATTCAAAGTGTGAAGAATAATGTGCAAGTGTGGAAGTTTGTGAGCGAACATGCAAATCATTTTGAAGGAAGGTGTGTGCAAATTTTGAAGGATGGTTAGATATCCTTGAGGAGCAACGAATATTTATTTGATCAGGAAGGATCTAGTGAAGAAGAACAAAGATCTATAATCAACAATTCAGTTGCATCATTATTCAAGTCATTTCATTGTTACTTTCTTACCATTGTAGCAGTGATTTCAAAATCTCTTAACCAAGTTGGTTTAACAACCATTTTGTAAATCCTCTAACAAGGTGACATTTCTATTGAATTGTTTCAAGACCTCTTACAAGGCCACTCCTAACAAGGTGATTAAATCCTCTAACAAGGTCACACCTAAGAGTGTGTTTTGTAACCTTTTACCAGGTTGGCTCCTAACAGGGCATCACTTCAAAAGAGTGAAAAATAGTAACTAGTTACATTGGTGGTTTTTCCCATATTGGGTTTCCATGTTAAATCTGGTGTCTCTTGTGTTCATGTTATTTTCTTTATGCATGCATGTTAATCACTGATGAATGCTTAAGAACAGTTATAATTAATACTCACTGCAATAACCGAGTTTTATCATTTCTCTGTATGTTTACCGAGTGACAGCAGTAAATGAATTAATAAGACATCTAAAGGATATGTGGTAATATTTTTGTGGTTAACTGATTCACCCCCCCTCTCAGTTACTCCATCTATATTTCCAACAATTGGTATTAGAGCATTTGGTGCTTGCAGGAAGGGTTTCAAGGACCTAAGCTAAAGATCAGGATGTCTTAAAAGAGAGAAATTCCAAGGCTTAACAGAGATAAATTTTCAGCATGGCAAGGTCTCATGAGACTTCATCTAGCTTCCATTGGTGATTCAGGATGCAAATATCTTGATGAAGAATATACAGTTCCTGCTGGCACATTATCTGTTGAAGACATTGCAAAGAAAAAGAACCATAACACCATGATGATAGACATTGCATCAGCTCTTAGCTATGAAGAATTTGATGAGATTAAAGACTGCACAACTACTTATGCAATGTGGAACAAGCTAAAGAAAATTTATGGTGGTGATGACAATGTGAAGAGAGCCAAAGTAGAAAGCCTAAGAGGATAGTTTGATCAGATGAAAATAAGAGAAGATGAAAACATTGCAAAATATGTTGAAAGGATCAAGGCAAGTGTTAGTGCAATCAGAGCTTCTAGAGGAATAATTGATGATGAAATTGTTATAAGTAAGGCTCTCAGAACATTACTTCCTATCTATGCAATAAGAGTATCTGCTATTCAAGAAAGAAGATGTGAAGAAAATCACAATATAACTTTGGATGCCTTAGTTGGAAGATTGACAGCCTTTGAATTGGATAACTATGACAACTATGTTCCAACTTCTAAAAATATTGAATCAACATTTGAGGCCAAACTTTCACTTAAGAAGGGCAAGAAAATCCAGTCAAAAAGTGAAGAAGAATCAGAGGAAAGTTTTGATAGTGATCTTGAAGTTATTGAAGCATTACTTGCAAAGAAATATTCTAGAGGGAGAGGTAAATACAAAGGTAAAGCTCCCTTAATCTATTTTTCATGTGAAGAAATTGGTCATATTGCATCTAGGTGCCCAAACAAGCAAAGCAAGGATGAGAAGAATGGTCACAAGTACAATGGCCAGAAGAATTTCAAATCATTCAAGGATAAAGGTAAGAAAACATGTTTTTTGGCTAAGGATTCTAATGATAGTGAAGAAGAAATTGTCTTCATTGCTATAAAAGATGAATTTGATGATGATGAAGATGAGATGGCACTTATCTCTCATATAAGAAAAAATGATACATGGATCATAGATAGTGGATGTTCACATCATATGACTGGTGACAAAACAAAGTTTGAACATTTTGAAGACTATGATGGTGGTAGTGTAACGTTTGGAAATAATGAACCTTGTTGTGTAAAAGGAAGAGGACAAATTTCATTAACCAGAGAACTTATATGTGATAATGCATATTGGGTTGAAGGATTAAAGTATAATCTCCTAAGTGTAGCATAGCTAATCAACATTGGATTCAAAGTTGAATTCATGCATGGCAAAGCAAGACTACTAGATGACAAGGGAAAACTGATTGGATCAGGCAAACAAACCAAAGGTAACCTATTTTATCTTGATCTTGGTGAATGCTCATGTTTTGTTGCTCAAATTGAAGAAAGTTGGTTATGGCACAAAAGGTTATGTCATGTAAATTTTGATAATATGGTGAAAATAAGCAAATTCAAGAAAGTAAGAGGTATTCCTACTTTGAAGAAACCTGATGTTGGTCTATGCAAGAATTGTTAGATTGGTAAAATGGGAAAGACTAGCTTTAAAAGTAAAAACTATCAGTCTGAAGATATTTTGGAAATTGTGCATACTGATTTATGTGGACCTATTGGAATTGAAAGCTATACCGGAGAAAATTTTTTTATTCTCTTTGTTGATGATTACTCTAGAATGATGACTGTTATGTATTTAAGAGAAAAGTCAGAAGCATTTGAGAAGTTCAAATGGTATTTGGCAAGAGTAGAAAAGGAAATAGGGAAAAGAATGAAGTGCTTGAGATCAGACAGAGGTGGTGAATTCATCTCCCATGAATTCAATAATTTTTGCATTGAAAGAGGAATCAAAAGACAGGTATCAGCCCTAGGAACTCCTGAGTAGAATGGAATAGTTGAAAGGAGGAACATATCTATCATGGATTGTTCAAGGACTTTAATGATTGAAAAGAACATTGCTATGAAATATTGGAAGGAAGCTATCAGCACTGCAGTTCATACATTGAACCGAGTATAGTTGAGGAAAGACACATTCAAAACTCCTTATGAGTTATGGTATGGCTATAAACCTAATGTAAGTTACCTAAAAGTATTTGGTAGTAAATGTTACATCTTAAAAGAATCTAGAAAAGGCAAATTTGATGTAAAAAGTGATGAAGGAATATTTTTGGGATATTCTTACAAAAGTAAGGCATATAGATGTCTGAATTTGTCTACTCACAAAATCATAGAAAGTGCACATGTCAAAGTTGATGAGTTTGCAGAAAAGACTGAAGAAGAAACCAAAAAGGAACCAGAGGATTACAAAAGATTTGTTTACATTGAACATGATACATTGCCAGACACATCTGTCAATAAGGAGACTGCATCTACCGAGCCCAGTACAGTAACCAAGTCACAAGAAGTTCAAACCGAGTCACAAGGAACCGAGTCTTAGTCTGAAGCTACCGAACAAATATCTACCAAGCCCAAGCAACCTGAACCTGAAGATGAAATTCAAGAAGATGACAATGTAACTCATTCAAGAGGCAAGGAACCTGTATTGGCCAAGTATGTTAGGAGGCACCATACACCGGATCAAATTATTGGAAACAAATCAGATGGTACTATGACAAGAAGTAAACTAAAAGGTACATGTTTACTTGCTGATTTTGAACCTAGAAATGTCAAAGATGCATTGGAAAATGAAAGTTGGATTGAGGCTATGAATGAAGAAATAGAAAAAATAGAGAAGAACAAAACATGGACTCTTGTACCTAGGCCTAAAGATAAAAATGTAATTGGAACAAAATGGGTATTTAGAAATAAGCTGAATGAAGATGGTCAAGTATCAAGAAACAAAGCTAGATTGGTGTGTAAAGGTTATTCTCAAGAAGAAGGCATAGATTATGGTGAGACTTTTGCTCCTGTTGCAAGATTAGGTGTAAGAACTCTACTTGCAAATGCAGCACATAAAGGATTCAAGGTATATCAGATGGATATAAAATCTGCATTTCTCAATGGTATTCTTGATGAAGAAGTCTACATTGAGCAACCTAAAGGTTTTATTGATCCAGACAAAAAGGATATGGTCTACAAGTTACACAAAGAATTTTATGGTCTAAAACAAGCCCCTAGAGCATGGTATGAAAGATTGCATAATTATCTTATTCAGATTGGTTTCAAAAGAGCTAATGATAATAGTAATTTGTACATCAAAGAAGGACGAGATAACAAAATTGTTTTGGCAGAAATATTTGTGGATGATACTGTGTTTACAGGGAATGATGATCAGTGCAAAGAATTTTTAGAGAAAACAAACAAAGAATTTGAAATGTCTATGTTTGGTCAGATAAAGTTCTTTGTTGGTCTTCAGATTCAACAGAGCAAGAATAGTATCTACATTACTCAGTCTAAATACATCAAGGAAATACTTAAGAAGTTTGGTATGGAAGATTCAAAACCAGTTGGTACACCCATGTGTACTGGACTGAAGCTTACCAAAGATGATGATTCAAAAGAAGTAGATCAGACCTTATATAGATCAATGATTGGAAAATTACAGTATGTAGTGCATACAAGGCCTGATATTGCCTTAGCAGTTGGTATAGTAGCAAGATTCTCAGCAAAACCCAGAGAAAATCATATGATGGCAATCAAAAGAATCTTGAGGTACTTGAGAGGAACTAAAGATTATGGCTTGTGGTATAAATTTGGAGGCAATTTGGACTTAAAAGTGTTTACTGATGCTGATTGGGCAGGAAACATTGATGACAGAAAGAGTACAAGTGGTGGAGCATTCTTTCTTGGCAAGAGGTTGGTATCTTGGACCAGTAAAAAGAAAAATTGCACATCCCAATCCACAACAGAAGCAAAATATGTTGTTGCAGCAGTAAACTGCTCTAATATTGTTTGGTTTAAAGAATTATTGGAAGGCATGAAGGTTGAGATCAAAGAACCAGTTGTTATGTTTTGTGATAATACAAGTGTAATAAATATTTTAAAGAATCCAGTAATGCATTCCAAAACCAAGCACATTGCTATAAAATATCACTTTGTCAGAGAATTGGTGCAGGACAAGGAAATTAGATTGGAATATGTTCATACAAAAGAACAGATTATAGATATATTCACCAAGCCACTACCTAAGGATGCATTCTTGTATCTAAGAGGTAAGTTAGGGGTCATTCCCCTATCCGAAGGTCACTAAATAAAGTTTTAGTGATGCATCAACCAGAGACTATTGAAGATCAGTCAGTTGATGCAGCATAGTCAAGGAATCATTGCATATGAATCAGTACTTAAGGTACATTGGTATTCACCGGTAGTGTGTGAGTTGTCTTTGGCATGTGTTGTCAAAGAGGGAGAGTTTTCTGTCATTTCAAGAAATTTCTAAGAAGGAGAATTTGAGAAGTTAAGAGGGAGAGTTTTTAGTCAGAGAGAGAAGTTTGCTGACTAAGATGAGAATCAGAATGAAGCTAAGGATATGTTCCTTATTCTATGTTTTCTATGAAATTTCATTGTGCTATGACATGTTGTGTTGCCATCAATGCCAAAGAGGGAGATTGTTGGATACAATTGTCTAATTGTGTGTTGTCTTTGATGTCACACAAATGTCATATCAATAAGTAGTTCTGTGTGTCTATCGAGCTCAGTCGGTCAGCAAGGTGGTTTTCGGTGTCTACCGAGATCTCTCAGGCATTAAAGGAAAGTATGGCAGAAAATAGTGTTAACCGAGCTTCCATGGTCATCGAAGGAAAGTTAGTGTTGACTGAGTTCACTCGGTCACCAAAGGAAATCTTTTCAGGATTAGTGTTTACCGAGCAAGGTCGGCCCAATAAAGGATTTTGTTAATTTGAGAAATAAAGTTTGTTTATTCCAGCCAACTGTTGTAATGAGTGTTAATGTTTGTAATGATTATTAGTGCCGACTTGACAATTTGAATGGTATATATAGAAGGTCAAGTGGTGAATTTAAAGTGTGAAGAATAATGTGCAAGTGTGGAAGTTTGTGAGCGAACATGCAAATCATTTTGAAGGAAGGTGTGTGTGAATTTTGAAGGATGGTTAGATATCCTTGAGGAGCAGTGAAGATTTATTTGATCAGGAAGGATCTAGTGAAGTAGAACAGAGATCTGTAATCAACAATTTAGTTGCATCATTATTCAAGTCATTTCATTGTTACTTTCTTACCATTATAGTAGTGATTTCAAAATCTCTTAACCGAGTTGGTTTAATGGCCATTTTGTAAATCCTCTAACAAGGTGACAGTTCTATTGAATTATTTCAAGACCTCTTACAAGGCCACTCCTAACAAGGTGATTAAATCCTCTAACAAGGTCACACCTAATAGTGTGTTTTGTAACCTTTTACCGGGTTGGCTCCGAACAGGGCATCACTTCAGAAGAGTGAAAAATAGTAACTAATTATATTGGTGGTTTTTCCCATATTGGGTTTCCACGTTAAATCTAGTGTCTCTTGTGTTCATGTTATTTTCTTTATGCATGCATGTTAATCACTGATGAATGCTTAAGAACAATTATAATTAATACTCACAGGCAATAACCGAGTTTCAACATTTCTCTGTATGTTTACCGAGTGATAGCAATAAATGAATTAATAAGACATCTAAGGGATCTGTGGTAATATTTTTGTGGTTAACTGATTCACCCCCCCTCTCAGTTACTCCATCTATATTTCCAACATGTAGTTGAAATGAGTAAGAACATGAGGTATTAAGGTCACAAGGAGGTTCTCCTCCCAATTCAATGTATTCAATTAACTACCTCAAATCAACATCTAGAAGCCATATAGATGTCACTTTAGGGGATTCAAACATGGATCTCCAACACGAGAATGTTATGGCCTTTCCATTTGAACACACCCCATTGACTATTATTTAGTTATTTTACTCCTTGTGTAGGTAGTGACTTTTAGTGCCTCTTGAGTTGATATAGACATATTGCATTTATAAAGAAAATTCTATGCCTAGATTCACTTCCTTTGTGAGTTGAATAGTAGTCAAGTTTTTTTAAAGTTGTTCTCTTTGATACATAGATCATGCCTTTTGGATACTTTTATGTTTTTAATCATTCATTTATACCATTTCCAAATTAAATATAATGTGACTTGTGTGAATGCTTTACCAAATTATTTAAAATGGTTTGGATCATATGATCGTTTAAGATTATTTGGGTTGTCTAAATTTTCCTTCAATATCCCTATTTATTTGTTTGAATGAAAACATGCATGGCATTAAAATTTCACATAAAATAAAAAGCATAGGGGAGAGGACCCAATAACTGAACGTGTTCCAATGGTTGTGATAGTGATTTTTTATTTAATGCCCAGAATTGTCAATTTAATATCCAATATTTTTCACACCATTGCACCAACAGTTGTGACTTTAGAGTGTTTATTACTGATGATGACTACTCATAATTGAATGAAATGTGTCCTTTATTCTAAAAAGAAACCAATTGTGTGATGCCACATTGAATACTCAAGTATGTGTGTCTCTTTTGTATGACCATTGGTCTCACTTTTTTTGGGGGTCATTTTGGACACCTTGGCAAAAGGTATTCTAATGTGGGATCATATTTGATGATGTGGCCCTAAAACATCATAAGTAGGGAACTTTCCAAGTAAGTTGCTATAAAAAATTGAGGGTGATTTGAAATTTCCACAGAATTTTCAGAAGCACAAAGTTAGGTTACACAACTACTGGGTCGTCTCCACTATTAGATAATTTTGATGAGAAATAAAATCACTTTTCAAACATATGGTTTACGATTGAATCAAAATATTTTTTCAAGATTTTTTTATTAAATAACAATCACCCTCTACATCACTAGATGCCAAACAAAATAAAACCAATGGCATTGACATATAATAATCACTTGGACAAATATTACACATTCTTCACATGGCAAAGAAACCATAAACATAGTTTCACCATTTTGACAACTCTGAGGACATCACAAGCAATTCCATTGTTAAGGTGGTGCTTCAAAAAAACCCTTCAAATTTTTATTTTGGCATCAATCAATTATCAAAGTCTTATAAAGTATTGCCTTGCCTCTTGAGGGAATAGACTATATCTATGGTTAGATGTATACAGTGATGAAAACTATAGTGTCCACTCTCCTCTCAAAAAGAAAGGATATACTAGGTGCTACATTCTTAATCTATTGTAGAAAAATAAAATGCGGATTATGAAAATTTAAGGATAAAGCCTTACAATATTAAAAGATGTACAAATATAGAGAAATAGATATGTTGAAAAAACAAAGAGTGGAAGATAAAATTTGAGGTGTTTAGGAGTTGAAATTGATATTGAAAATGATCAAAGACCATGAAAAATACATGATTTTGAAGTTGTGATATCTAAGATTAGGTCACTTTAATTATTTTCTCATAGGAGGATTTGGTCTTGTTTGCAATTGTCAACTTTTGAACTTCACCTTTAGAATCTATGTGACATATTCATCTATTTATGTATCTATAAATTTGACAATCAGATGATATTGAAAAATACCTTTAGATATCTATTGTAATAAAGAGAGGGTCGTACACAAATTAAATAAACACTTTGATAATGATATATTTTGACATCTTATTTATAGATTTTTCTAAATATATGTATGTTGATATCTTTTGACATATTCTATATAAATTTATGTAAATAGACACCTTAATAATGACATCTCTCGACATATTCCCAATAGATTTTTTCAAATACATATATACTATCTCTCATCTTCTTCTACATAATTTTTTATAAATACATGTATATGCTATCTCTCACATATTTTTACATAGATTACTCCTATTGATTCAAATGCATTCATATCTATTACTTGCAGTACATACACAAGATAAGAACTAACCACCAAGCGAACAATGAAAAGTGTGACTTCAATACCAAAATTTTAATAATTTAAATTGTAAAAAGAAGAATCAATCTATTACCCTCAGTTGCTACTATTTGTTTTTAAAAAAACCATCAATCATCAACTTATCCAACCATTCAGCTTCCATTTAATGTAGAAGTGGTGAATTTTAATCTCCTTTGTTCACTATGGTGGCAATAACTTGATTTTTCATTTTATGCCTTCTTATGATGGTGTTTAACTTCTATTTATATATTCCTCCTTATAGACCCAAAACTAAGCCTTGAGGGATCACTCCTAATGACCCTGCCTACGTATCCTTACGTGGGACATCAGAGGCTTCATAGTTCACACTTAGAGGGAGCGCACTCTCTCCTCTTGATGATATCTTTGATCTCTTTAATCCTTTCTATTAATTAAGGGATTCTATGGACTTGGTCCAATCCCATAAAAGGTATCGAGTTCCATTAGGTAATAGTTACACACCCATCATTAATAATAATAAGTTTACCAACTTCATGCATACACATGACAACCATATCAAAAATCACACACATAGTGATTATCTCGAGCATGCGTCTCATATACAATGGAATAGCTCACACACATCGAGGGTACACAAGTTGACTAGATTTACATACATCACATACATAGAAAATATGTCTTACATACAACACAATAATAATAGTAACTAACTTATAAATGATTCATAAGATGATAGTTATGTGATCCTATAATAATTATGAATATCATAGTGAGTGGCTCTTGTAGGAATAAAAAAGAATATGATAAGTGGCTCATAATCAATGGCTAACCATCCCTTGTACATAGTGCATCCTAGAGAAAAGGTATATAGGTGTATTGTGCTCTACATCATGGGTCCCATTCCTTTTTAGGGTCTTTTTCACTAGTGGATACTTGGGAAGAGGATTTGATGCATCCCATACTACACCAAGGGTCTATCATCAACCCAACAGGGTGAAGTATACTATTTCACATCAAACTAAGCCCAAAGTCATACCATGAAGTTGGTCTAATTATCACCTACCTATTCCTCATTATAATCTCTCTTTCATGTAGTCCATTGGACAACTAAGAAATCAAGACATCCATTGTTGACATGAAATTGACACCCAAACCCACATGCTCCTAGCGGAATCAGGCCAATTACCTAGATCAACATGCGCTACCCTCACCTGTATGAAACTAGTGGTAACCATCTGCTAGCTAGGGGGTATGACTAACAGTTTACTGACATAATACACTCCTTGACTACTGTCAATATTGAGTGGATAAGCTTATCTTAAGCGAGTCATAGGATTTATCATTCGGTGATCACCTCAGATAGAGAGGACTATTATACATGTTAGATGAATGCATACCTCTACCTATGCCCTTGTAGGGTCTTAGATCCATCCATATTTGTAAAAGCAAGCACCTGTACTTATCTTAGCATTATAACTAGAAGAGGGGTTCCTAATTTAGAATAAGTAGATCACAATTGAATCATCTAGAAGGTCATACACAAATTCTTATAAGTCTAGGATTTAATATCTTGAACACATAAAAATTACATAACACCAAAGCATTATGGCCTCAACTCAACACGTAACATTAAGTAGATATTGACTTTAACATGTAGTCATCCCAAATATTTTCCTTTATATTTCTATTCAAACACATTATGTATTAAATATAACTTACTAGGTTTCTCAACTCTTTCATAACCATTATTACTCATCTTGGACTCAACTAAAGCCTACTATAGAAAAAAGGATAAACAAGGAATAATCCCAATCCTTAGAGTTATTCCCCCCATAAAACCTCCTCTACAGACTTGAGTCACAAGGGTATCCTTCACCCAAGTGTTGCCTACGTTACCACTTCCAAATAGGTCAAAGTTACATGTAGTTCTCCTTAATAGGTCTCTCAAACTCCAAAGGACCACACCGTGGGTCCCCATAATTAAGGTTTCATTAATTATTAACACTTAACAATAATTGGGAAAACATGGCTAGATCACACTTTTCCAACCCATACTATTGCACTTCCTATTAATATGTTGGGGTTTTGACACAAAGTACATTCATTAATATACATAAACCAATTTGAATGTGCCAAGGTTGGTTTTATCAACTTGGGAGCTAAACTTACTACTCAACTTGAAATTGCCCTAGTACTATGTTTTTGATTATGGTTAAAAACATGTTTTGAAGGGACCCAAAACCCTTTACAAGAAGGTCTCAAAAGATAAGCAAATAAATCCCACTAAATGGAATGGGTGAAAACCAATACAAGGGTTTTAGAAAAAGGCTCCCACAACCTAGAACAATCACAACACAGACCAAACTCCATGCAAGCCGAAAGGAAAAGTCCAAAACTTAGGATTTCCCTTTTGCACCCTTTTGATGGGATCGAAGGGTCATATCAAATAAAGGAAAAGACCTCTTTGAATGTTTACCTTTAACCTTGATCCAACCTTCTTCAACCTTAGAAGCCTCATCCTTCCAATCTAACAAATCCAAAATAGTAGAAACTAAACCCCAAGGGGGGTATCACACTTCTCAGAGGTAGCCATTTGAGACCCCAAACTAGACAAAGGGACAACTCTAGTAGAAATAACTAGAGCAGTTCTAACAAATATCTTAGCACCAGCTAAAAGGGGTGCTGCCACAACAACATCAAAAGGGACCCTCACAGAAACAGGTGGGGAAGGAGCATCAACAACACCCACAACAACTCTAACAAAAGGTACAAAACTAGTAAGAGGAGAAGATACAAGGCAATCCTTCACAACCACCTACGAAAATATCCAATGAGAAGACACCTTCTCCATCATATAGTGCTGAGAGGAGGCACCTTGCCACCATGACAGTATTTTTGAGTCTCTAAAGTTCACATTGATTAGCAACATGATTAGTCTTAAAGAATCTTTTGGATATGAAGGGGAGGCCTTCATAGTCCAATTTTTTAATCCAGCTTCTACCCTGAGGAGAATAAAGTTTAATCTTTGATGGAAGACCTTTAGAAATATCTATATCCACCAGGATAAGAGAATATGTAGAGTGGAAAAAAATGGAAGATTTCTCATCCACCATTAACATATCCCCAATAACATCCCCCATAGTCTCTAGAAGAGAATCAACCCAAAGATGGAGCAGGAGATGAGGAAGCCTAATCCAGATGGGTTGCTTATCAAATGATTCAAAAGATAGTGAGAAGTCAAGATGCCAAGGTTTCAACATCAGCATAAAGTGATCATCTCAACTAAATTTTTTTTCACACAAAATAGTTTTTCTATCCACAACATTTTCAAATTTAGCCACAAAAAACCTTTAGCCATAGGAAATTTGTGGACTGTACCAGTAATTAGGGGATCCCAATGCTTGGAAATCCAAGAATAAAGGTAGGATAGACAAGGCTAGTCTCCCTTAAATATGTAGATCAAACCATGTGAAGTAAAAACATAAGTTGCAACATCCATTTCAGAAAGAGTATCCTCATCCAACTTCACGACAATATGGTTGTAAACTGGGAAAGCACTGCGAGATCTATCTACAGATGCAGGGCGACCATGAACCTTGGCCTTTTGGGCCACCGAGGGAAGACAAACCTGCATCGAGGGCCACCACAAGAATCACAAGGGAAGCAGGTAGAGGATCCACAAACTTCCCAGCACCAACCGCAACCGGAGGAATCACAAGCAAAGTTACCACCACTGAAACCCTTGCGGGCGCGACAGGAATGAAGGGAGTGGCAAGAGTGGGAGCGAGAGCCATTTTGATGATGATTTATATCCTGCCGTAGTACTCTGTTGTTACACATACAACCACGATTAGATAAATTTGTATTACTAATGTATATATCAATTAGAGAAATTTATCATACTAAAGCATATATTATCGATCAGATTATATATATATATATATATATATATATATATATATATATATATATATATATATATATATATATATATATATATATATATATATATATATATATATATATATATATATACGAAGTCAATAAGTGTGAAGTACAATGAACAAAAATACAATTTTGTATATGTTCCTTCATTGCAATTTAAGCATAGTTGAATTACAAGTTTATTGCATTTCCATACACTCAATTTTATTACTCCTGGAAAAAAACATCAACATTGTTAGGATCAATATATATATATAGATAATCAGCATTGCGTATATATATAAAAGAAAAATTAAAATTTGAATAATAAGTTTGCCTTGAATTAACATGGTATGAGAGCTCTGGTAAAGGAAGATCCAAGAAGCTCTGAAACTTGAGAAATTCAATATCAATTATAATATATTACATTTCTATGGAAAGCACTATCAGATTTGATGATAGGCTTGAAGGAGGAAACAATTTCTCATCATGGAAATTCAGAATTAAAATAATTCTAAAAGAAAATAAAGTCGAGTCATTCATAAAGGAGGAGAAATAAGATCTAGAGAATGATCCCACAAAATCCATTTGGATTTAAGGAAATGAAAAAGATATGAAGATCATAGTTGATGGTGTTAGAGACCATATAGTGTTGACCCTGACAAAATGTGAGACTTCCTATCATATGTTTAAATCACTCAAAAGCATGTATGAGATCAACAATGCTTGCAGAACCCTATCCCTAAAGAGGGGAATTAATCATATAAGTATGAAAAAAGGAGAATCTATTAATGCATACTTTATGAGAATATCTGCTCAAAGGGATGAATTGTTAACACTTGGATATGTAATTCAGAGAAAAGAATTGACTCTCAGTGCACTAGATGGTCTACCAAACACTTGGGAGACTTTTATTCAAGGCATTAGCGCAAGGTCTAAATATCCAAACTTTAATTGACTAAGGTCTGATTGTCTTCAGGAAGAGTCAAGACAAAACAAGAAAGGGATCAAACAAAATAACATAGATGAGGATCTTCATGTGTTAAATGTAAACTCTCACAAGAAAGGGAAAAAAAAAACTTTAAGAAGAGGAAGGACCATCATGAAAGGGTTCATCTAAGAAAGATGTTTCTCACGTTCAATGTTTTAGATGTGATCAATATGGCCATTATGCAGCTATAAGTCCAGATAGAATCAAACAACAAGATACATTTGACAAAGTGAAAAGAAATAAAATGGAGCATGATTTGGAGAAGCATGCATTCTACTCTTCTCTCTCTAATCAAGTATCCAAAAAATATAATGCTTGGATCATAGACAAAGCGGGTCATCAAGACACATCATTGGATATAAAGAACTATTGGACTCTATGATAGAAGAAATCAATGAAGAGGTAACCATTGGAGATGACTCTGCATATCCAGTAAAAGGTGTTGGGACCTACACCATTAAGTTGAAGTCAGACATGTCTATCCAAATCACCAGATTTCTTTTCGTTCCAGGCATCAAGAGAAACCTAGTCTCCATATCTGCACTTGTGGATAATGGGTATAGAGTAACCTTCATGGATAACAAGGTGTTGGAATGGCCAAAGAATTATTATATCAAGAAAGCTATAACCCTAGGGCATAGAAATGGCTACTTGTATGAGGTATGTACTGAACCTAATCTTTTTCTAATTCATGAAATTGCATACTCTAATAAGATATGACATAGAAGATTAGGACATTTAAACTTTCATGCCTTATCTTCCATGGAAAAATTAGTTACTGACTTACCTAAGTTAAAACAATATCATTTAGGTACATGTAAGGGGTGTGCCTTAGGCAAAAATACTAAGGGTTCCTTTCAAAGTAGTTCTAGTAAATTGAGTAATGTCTTA